>SCLH01000781.1:214666-266824 GCA_004367855.1 Oikopleura vanhoeffeni | reverse complement strand
TTATACTTAAACTAATTTTAAGGTGCGAGCGATGTGATACACGTTTCTTGAGAAGTGACCATTTACGTGTGCACATGCTTCGTCACACTGGAGAACAACCCTTTGCTTGTATAGTGTGCGGAATCACATTTGGTCGAAAAGACATGCGAAACCGACACATGAAAACGATACATTATCCTGACGAACGACCGCCAAAAAGGGTGCTAGATTTACTTGAAGGTGAAAATTGGGATGATATTCAAATCGATCCGGAAATGCTAAGAAATTCTACTGCTAGTCATAAATAGAACTTATTTAAATACTTAAACCAAACACTGTATAATAAAATATTACAAAATGTCTTGGGATATCAAGAATAAAATAAGTAGTTTATTTTTTGTAAGTGAAATGGGGTGAAAATTTTGATTTTTGTCACCCGTAGTACGGGTCTCGTACGCTTAAAATTTTGAGTTTCAAATTCCAATGTCTCAAAAACATTAGATAAAATATTTTTCAACCAAGTCTTGGAATCTAACGGCACTTCTTGAGTTTGATGGTGTGCTACAATAATTAGACGCAATCAGACGCAAAATAAATCGATGTTCAAAAATTCTAGAACCCAGATGCAGAACATTTCAATTTGTTTTTTTGATGACTTAAAAAATGATACGACTGGCTTATGTGATCTTTATATATGGATTAGAGGTGTTTAACCGAAAAATCGTGACTATTTAAGAACTGCAAATTCCAAGCATTCAATTAAGTTGCGCTTCACTTAGAACCAATGAAATCGGCATATTCTTTAATTAAGGTTTTTTTGATTGTGTGCCAGTATCCCGCGTGATCTTGAAATAGTGAATGTATTCTACATTCTATTTTCGAAATATAACTTATACTTTCACACTTGTCAAACATCAGTTGTGAACACTTTCCTTAACTTTTGCCAAAACTTGTAGTTTCCGGAAAACCATATGACAAAAAGATCCTTTAAGAACATGTCATTTCCGGTATATAAACTGCATTTCGCTTCTGAATATTATCAATTTATAGTTTCTCAAAACTATGAATTAAATATATATGATTTTTAATAAAGACTCGTCGCATTAATTGCAGAAAAAATAAGCAAAAATAACTCAATAGTTACTATCTGTCAACCGAAAGCAAATAATCTATTCTCGGGATAGACTAGACAAGCTCCACCCTTAATTCACAGAAAAATTGATAAAAACCTTTAAGGGGGTGGTCAACGCAAAATTGGCCGAAAACGTAGTTTTGAAGTCTGTTTCATGCTCGATATAGATACGCGAAAGATATAGTTTTACCAGCGTTAGAATATTTGGGTCAATTGACGTCGACTCAAGTCCAAAGTTAGTCGTCATTATTTTCACCTTCGCTGGAAATGACGTTCAAAAAATTTCTTTGAAAAATTGAAGGTCTATCTCCTCCCTGAGTTTACAAGGTATCGACTTTAATGTTCTTTTTAAATAACCGTAATAATCGTATATTGGGCTGTATGTTCAAAGAATTTTTGATTTGNATCGTTTTTTTTGGAAAAAAAATTGTATGAAGACTCATTTTTAATTAATGAATTCATAAAAAGAAGACCGAGCAATAAGGCTACCGTTTTTTTTTGGACTTTTCTGATCGTATCTTTGTTTGATCTCCGCGTTGATGATGGCACGAATAGGTTTTTTAACTGGGTTAAATTCTGGATTCAACTATCTTATGAAATAAATCTAAAGAATATATATGGAACCTTTGGTAACCGTAACGATGCACTGACATACGAGTCGTGGGAATATTAGCTATGAGTGCGTATCGAACTTTAAAAATAGTGGGTTCCTCTTCCCAAAGTAAACCTGATAAGATCTTAGGAGGTGATGGCCGCGATAGGTTTGGCCGTAATTCTTCTAGACGAATTAATAGCCAGTTATCCTAGCATTTAACAAACACCAGTCGGCTTGATTATATCTCGTTCAACTGAGTTTCGAATGTCCTGACTTCCTCAAAACTTCTTTCTAGTGATACACTCCCAAACAGTGACAGCCCAAATTGACCTTTAAAGTGTATATTAAGCAATCTTAGGTTCTTTAACTTTTGGTCCAATTTTAAGATTGTTGAAAGACAATAAAGCTGTTTGGAACGGATGTTTGCGGTTGTTCACCAATCGATGAAGAAGAACATTAATATTAGCTGGCGTGGCTAAGGATCACTAATTTTTCGAGAACTTAACCAAAAATAAATCATCACACATTGAAAAAATACATCCATTTTTAATAATAATTTATTTAAATTTTGCTCTTAACATTTTGCTTAGCCAAATAAATCATCGAATAATGCAGTTTCATTTTAAATTTAAAACAAACTTCATTTAACAACCAAAGACCTTTAGTTGGAGATTTGACCGATTTATTTTAAAAAACTTTTGCGAAAGAACAAGCAATTATTGTTTTCAAAACAGAAAGCATTGGATTTGTTTCTAGCGAATTCACACTTTTCAACAATTATTATTTAAATTTCTTTGTCAATTTCTTGAGTCACCGAGTTATCTTATGCAGCCAACTCGAATTAGAAGCCTTGCTTTTCAATTCATATTTTGTCGGTATCGACCTTTAAGTCGAGTTGGAGCAGTTCGACTATTTTACTCAGCAATTTCAACATCTACGTCTCCTTGAAGCGATTGGCCAATTGCTGCGTATTTTCGATTTAAATTTTTATTTAATACTCCACTAATCCTAAAAAACCGCATTTCGTTATATTTTGTAAAAACTTGATAATAACATTAAAAAAAAAATTCAGTCTTTAAAGAATGCAACACAATATTCCGGACTTTGCCATGCCCCCTAAAGGGGGTTGGTGCATTTTGGCAGTTTGCACTTTTTCCTTTTTTTCCGCTTGATGGGAAACTTGTAGTCATGTGCAAACATCTGTGGAAAAAAACTTTTTAGACCGTACTTGGAAACTTTTGAGCTCACTTTGTTGTTGTATTCTTCTGATTTTTGTCAGATCGAATATTTTTACTTTATAATCGTCTTTTGGCAAATAACATCAAACGCGCGTTTGCTAATAGAAGGTCTCTAAAATTTACAGTAAAAATTTTTTTTTTTTTATTATTGACAAACTCTAAAATTGTTCTCGACCGTTGAACACTTCTATTAAATTTCGATTAATATACAATTTTTTAAACGCCAAAATAGAAAAATTTAAATTGTTAAAAAAAGGACGGAAAAACAAAATTTAGCACATCCAAAAATATTTTTTTCATGAGTTAAATGAAATATATTCAAAGCGGTGGGTCGGATTCACCAATTTGGCAAGTTTGGGTGTGATAAATTTTTTTTAATTTTCCGGAATAAAACGGCTTCGATGGACTTCTGCCAAAGCGTAGTTTTACTTCAAAAGATAGGATTCAACAGTAAAACAAAGAGCAAAGAGGACAATAAAGCCAAAACATATTTGAAATATAGTGAAATGGGGGAATTTTCAATATATTTTCCAAATAGTTTCGACCGAAAATCCAAAAAATGTCATATGAAATTTTTTCAAATAACATATAAAAATATGTGGTCACCTACGCGAAAGTTAAAGTGGCGCATTTTGAAAGAGTTTTTTTCGTTGATTTTCAAAAATACTGTAAGAAAATTTGAAGAAAAAATAAGCCAATTTTCCAAAATGTTTCGGAAGGGTTTTCCAAAAATTTCTCAATAATTTGTGAATTCGAAAAGTTTAATTCGAATCAAAATTTTTTAAAAAGCAGTAATGTCCGAAAATCTCTGTAAATTACAAAGTTGCCTGGAGTATGAAAGATTACTTTGGTGGTAATAATTTGAGACAGAATATTTCATCCAGTATAAAAGTTTTTTCATCAAAGAGCCCATATCCGTGTCTGTCAAAAATGCATCGAACCACCTTAAGCCAAAACAATAGACCCTTATAGCTTTTTAAATAGTGATAATCTGTTAAAGATTTCGGGCAATTTATTCGACCTGAAATTTATCCGACTTGTTGAAAAACAAACAAAATAGTGATTGTTAAAATAAGAACTTCCAGAGCTTCAAGAATGGCTATCAAGACATATCATACAGTAAACATAACCTCTTTCTTACTCCCGAGTGCGACTTACATGGTGGATTCTGTGAACAATATGATGCCTATTCGACTCAAACTAAGGTACAATTTCAACTGAAAATTGGTTCCAAAAGAATTGAAAAGGTTTCTAAATTTCCACGGTCGGGTTTATGAAACCTTTTTTCAGATGTTTTTGGATTATTTTTCAAACTACAGGAGGACTTTGCTGAAGGCTTCTCAAGAAGTTAAATAAAAGATTAAACTTGATAAAATTAACCTGATCTGATCCGGAGGTCAAGAAGCTTTGTTAGATTTTTGTCGGATTTGATCGAAATTGGATTCCGATTTTTTCCGGAGCGGGAAAATCAACCCAATGCAATCGACCTAGTATTGCTGATTGAGGTCAATCTTATCTAATCAGATGTTATAATTGTCCGACTCAATTACGTCTCCCGGGAAAAGCCCCAAAAGCTAAACACATTCGGTATTTGTCACATTTTAAATCATAATTTGTCAAATCGTAATTTTGTTCAAGAGAAACCATAATGTACTTTTGGATTCTTCGTTTTTCCGAAAAAAAATTGTACCTTTTCGAACGAAAAAAAATAATTTTAATTTGTCATTTGAGTCATGATCTTGTTAACCGGATTTCTTGGCAGAGTTTTCAATTGCCTCCTAATTTTTGATTTGTCTTCGAAATGCGGCTAATTCGGCTAACGTTTTTGACTATAGAATTGGGAGTTTTTGAAAAGTTATTAATGCGGGGTAACTTATTTGAAAGTAAACAAAACAACTTCTCTAAATAACGCAACTTTAATAAGATAGATGGTAACTTTTGAGAGGTTAGTAATTTGAAAGTGTGTAACAAACTGTGTAACAAAAAAATACTCCTTTGATTCAAATTTCTTGATCGCATTTTTAAGGCAAAAATATGGCACATTTTAGCAACGTGTCAACCTTTCAAGATTTTATCGACCGGCATTCACTGGGCGGTGCTTTGGCTCAAATTTGTGCACTTGAATTTTGAAAATGAATCCGATTACTGGAATTGAAGCCAAAGAATTTTGGATTAGTTAAAGTTGTTACAGTTTGGAGCACCAAGAACAGGGGGTGGAAATTTCAAGAAATTTTGAAGGAATTGTTCATTTATTATGAAAATTTAAGTTTCCATATACCAATATCATATTCTTTTTGCTCGAAATTGTACGTAGATTTTTCTGTAATTTTCTTTAAAAAAATTTATTTTTAACATTAATTAAAGCTTTTTGAACCAAATTAAAAAATATAACTTATATCCAAATGTTATTATTTGATTCATTCGGTAAAAAAATCTTTTCGATGTGCTTTAATTTCGATTTTCATGTGAAAACCGAATAGATAATAAATTGAATTTGGGGTGGCATACACCAGCCCCCAAAACTGAATATGATGATATCAATACATCTCACTTTAATTAAGACCCTTCGAAGATTCTGAACTATAAAAATCATTGCTTTTGAAAAAAGTCCTCATGACAAATTTTTAGTCAAGCTGCCAAATTAGCTTGCATAAGTAGGATTGTCAGAAATTGGGAATGCCTTTTGTTTTTAATCGATGTGTAAGGATTTTCGTCAGATGAAAATTTGAGTCACTAGTTATATAATCCCCCCCCAAAAAATGATAAAAAGCTTAAAAATAATCCAATATTTTTTCAATAAAATAAATGAAATTCCGATTTGAAAACTTGTGAATAAGCGATCTAAAAATCCTGACACTGTAGTTTGTTGCAACTGTGAAAGTACTCAATTGATCACTGACAAATTTTTCAGTGACAATAACTTAAAAATGAATTTAAAATTAATTCGAACTAGTTATAGTATTTATTATTTATTCTTTTGGCAACGTTTCGCTTATGCTCTTCAGGCTAAGTTTTAACGATAAATAAGTTTCGAAACCTGTAAAAATACGAACTTTAGGGAGAGTTCACAAAAAATTCAGATGTTGATAGTAATCTTAAAAAATGTAATTTTATAACATAATTTTCAACTTTTTTTTGGGGGGCCCCGGTATTCCTTCAGTGCAGCTTTGCGGTTATAATAAGTTATTAAATTAAAATCTATCAGATTGGCCAGGTAAATAAAATGACAAAAATTGTCATTCGCACTCCTGAAAGTAAATAAATGTTACCAGAAAACCAGAAATTCCGTACTGAAAATAATTGGTTTTCCCAAGCTAAACTATTGACCTAGTTTAAGCTGCAGTGAGGAAGACACAAGTCGGAAATTATGCAATAAAAAATAAGTTTACAAAACTTATATCATATTGGATAAGGCCCTTAGTTGACAGATCGGGTGACTATTAGAATGATAAAAACAACGCGTACTAGCAACCAAACAAAACACTGCTTGCAGATATAGGCCGATTTTATTGGTCATATTTGGGTTTAGTCCAATTAAAACAAATGCCTCGAATTTTTTGAAGTTTTCAATTAGTCCCACGATTCTGTCGGTCAGGGCCCTCATTATTCATATTGAAAATATTATAATATAATATCGAATAGCAAACAATTTTTGAGAAAAAAAAATTGATGTTTCATTAGTGAACAATTATAGCAAACATATCTGATCATATCCGATTAATTATCAATGGGACGTTGTTATAACGTAAGTTTCCATTTACTAGCTTCGATTTTCCGGTCGATCCCACAAATAATATCAACTTATCGTTTTGATACAATAGACCAGGGATCAGCATAATCTGGATCGTATCGTATCCTTATTTCTCCGCAAAAAAACGATATGAAATACGATCCAGTTTTAATTAACGAACCTCCTAGAATGCGATCTGGTGCGAATCTAGTAGTCATTACACCTCTTCCAGATACGATAACGATAAACAGTTTTTATTTAGTCCTTATAGATACGATACGATCCTTTTTTATTCAACCTTTCTAGATTCGAAACGACCCAGTTTTGAATTTTAAAACGGCTGCCGATCTCTGCAATAGACGAGTTTTTGTTGAAAAGTTTGTCTTTCGATGGATCTGAGTAATTTAATTTTTTCAGTTAGCGGTAATTGCAATATACAGAAGTTATTTTCGCCTTTTTTTGCAACCCGCACTCCCTTAAATACAAGCTTAAATAATTATGTTTTTCAGTTTCCGAGTTATTGCTTGGTTCAGACACACCTAGCATGAGAAAACACTCGAAATCCTGATTGAAGTATCAAGAATGTGGGGACTTGCAAAATTGTTCAATGTTCCAAAAATGCATTGCACAAAAAGTACAAAGAAGCTGCGGATTAAAACTGCAGAAAACCAAAAAAAATCTAATAGAGTTCAAAGTCTCGAGTAGTGGCACCTGTATAACTAACTTGAAAATCGATAATGATTCATTATTTTATCTCGAATTTTTGGATGAAATAATGTTTGAAATCGATCCCCTTTAGCAACTTTGAGTTCTCAAATAAATCTCTATGTTAAATTCTTAATGAAAATTAAGGTATTAAATTCCTTTAACAAAAATCGGAGCTCCGAAGTTTAAGTTTGCAAAATATGAACTGGACAGACATTCGATCTCACATAACTGAATTTTTTGGTCTTCCTAATCTGGTTAATTTTTTATTTTGTTGACCAGATTTTGGTACAAAAATTGGATGGGTCTACATTGTGAGATGAAGCTGGGTACAGCTTATATTTTTGGCAAATAACTAAAGTCAATTACCTTATAAAACTCGAACAAAACATTTCCGAAATTTTATTTTGGAAATATTGCAAGCTGAATTCAAAATCTGAAAATGTGGTTTTGTAAACATATACACAAAATAAAATTTGTGTGTATGTTTATATACTTAAATGACCAAAGGAGATTGCCAAAAATAGATCAAAATATTCTTTGATTCCGAGAAAACAAAAACTCAAATTTTGAGTCTTTTTCTCAATTCAGTTGATTTGACCATCCAGTTCGCCGTGATATCACTGGAACGCAATTTCCCCGGCAGATTCGAATCTCGGTGAGCCACAACATTTTTTCTAAAATAAGCCCGGAAAAATAATTTTTTATGTGTCTTTTATTTCAAATTACGGAATTGGTCCTATTAAAAATTTCCTCCCCCTAACTGCTAAGACGTATTTGGATTTAATTCCTGGAAATTAACGAGTTTTGATTTTTTTCAAATTTTATTTCTGAAAATGCCAATGTTATATATCAGGTCACCGGTTAACCAGATGACCAAAGACACAAGTGAAATTCCAGCACTTGAGCTTTTGTAGGTGGTGTTGAATGCAAGAAACTGCCAAATAAAAAAGCTCCAATGGCAGAAGAAATTATGTTCTAATATTCTTTTTCCGAACGGAACTCTATCTCAAAAATACGCTTACTACTCTAACTAAGCGCGTGTTCGAATCCCATCATGTTGCCCTTTAGTGATTATCTTGAATATGATTATGAAAGGGTCTTTGATAATGGGAACCCCTAAAGTTTTATCGATTGTAATACTCAAGCAATCACATAAAGACAAGCACTTAGACAACATAGTGGGGATCGAACACGCGCTATAGAGGATGGGTAAGCGGTTTGATAGTGGAAGCCTCCGTTGGAAAAGGAATCCTTTTAACCAACGGAGGTCCATCTTCAAGAACGTTATATCTCTATAGCGCGTTTTTCGAATCGTCCACTGAAGGTGCTTGATTCGGGGACCTGCTAAATTTGATCGGTGGTGTGAATCAACTCAGGCAATCATAAGACAATCCACTTAGACAACATTAGTGGATTCGAACTCGCGCTATGAGAAAGTAAACATTTTTGAGATGAACCCGTTGGTAAAGACGATATAAGTAGACTATTACGTATGATAAGTAGACTCAGATAGTTTTTTTTTAATTCAAACATTTCACCTACGCAAGACGATACGTAGTGCGAAATGATATGTGCGTGAGTTAGTTCGCGCCAGCCTATTACACAAAGGCCGGGATCTAACAAAAGTTGTGATAAAAGATATGGTTCACCCTAAAATCGTCTTGCGTAGGGTGACCTGTTTAAGATAAAAACAACCTTGGTCTTAGCAAAAATTTAACCGTAGCGAGGGGATAACTACTCAATCTTGAAAAGACCTCATCAAATTTAATAAAAAATCTATTTTTTAGATACACATTTTTCGGCCGTGGATGAATATGACAAAACAGTAATAAATGACATTACTCATAATCTTTATTACTAACATACTTTATGAATAGAATAAAATGAAAATTTAGAACTAATACAAACATTAGATATAGAAGCTTGGGCAAACAATTTTCAGTTCGGAACATCAGATACTTTGACTTATTGATTGTGACCGAAACATGAACTTTCAAATCTCAGCAGACTACGAGATCTTAGGTGATTGAAAGATAATTAGCAGAATTAAGCAGAGACTGACAAATTTATTAACACAATATAGTTTGTATAGCAAAAGGCTAAGTTTTAAGTTTTGGGCCTTTAAATTTAATTTTTAACCACTATGAGGTTTTGAATAGGGATCATAGTTGTTAAGAAATTATGAAAGTTCAGTTTTTAAGGCTGATTTCGAGGAGAAACTGAAAAATTCTATTTGACCGCGGACGAGCCTACGATGAGAGTTTATGTTTCTATATGGACTGAACGGGGCGTTTCGCCACAAGCAATTTCATTACATTATTAAAATTGTGATAAATACTTGAGTTTAAAAATTATGAATTTATGGAAATTTTTATAATTTTTAGTATTTTTTTGATTGGAATTTCGCTTAAAGTTCAAAATATTTGTTCATGAAATGAATGTATCAGATCAAAATTCTTTGTTGATCAATCAAACGCCTATAACTTACTTCTACGGTAAAATGGATATTATTTATGTCCCAAAAAATAAAAATATTTCTTAGCAACGAAATTGAGGCATATTGCTTCAATTAGAGGGTGGTGCAGTTCGAAATGATGAAGAATCCAAGAGGAATCCAAAAAACCATCGAAGAAGAAAATAATCATAGATTAACCTCACTTGTCATGCTGTATGTTAATATAAATCTTCACAAATTTGGAAGAGCACACTATTTATATTTAATATTTAGCAGGATGCTGTCAACTGGATATGGTGCCTTGACATCGCAACTAATGATGGCCCCGTCTAACACCTGTAGGATTGTATTCAGAATATATTTCAAGTAGTTATTCTATACTATTTTACAGTGAAGCAAAAAGGTTTTTACCAGATATTAATAATACATGTTTTGTGTTCCGCTGGGAAATGTTATGAATCGATGCCCCATCCGTTTAGGCAACTAAATACCCTTGAAGTCTAGTCAATGCTTTATGATTTATTGCGACATGTTATCGAGTCAGTGATTTGTTTTTTTTTCAAGAAAGGTCTATTGAATACCGTTTAAAATGCCACTCTCTTCATTTCTGTTATTTAATTCTTTTTTAATAGTTTATGATTATTTTGATTTCGCTTAATACGTTGTTCACAGGGGGGGGGGGGGGGGGGGGGGGGGGGGGGGGGGGGGGGGGGGGCGAATATCGCCGGCCATCAATTATGGCGAACCGAATTTCTACATTTTTAAGCTGAATTACTTCCAGCTGCCATATCCATTTATACCTTTTTGATTATCTAATAGTATGTCGGTTGAGGAGCAAAATCCTAACACTCCAAAGACCCCTTCTAGCCACTCCACTGAGATAGCTTGCTCTTCTTTTCATGCCTATCATTATGATTATCAAACAGGGTGATAAAGAGATATCGCGAATAGAGCCAAATTGCCAAAATGCCAGCATGGCCAGATTTTTTGAAATTATGGTATCACAAACTTACCTGTGGGCGCAGACGAGTTTTGAACATAAAAACTTAAAATTTCAAGTTTTTTTTAATCGGTCTCTGGCGGCCACAACAAGTAATGTCGATACAATTAAAAAAAAATGGGCATGTTTGGATTTGGGCGATTTTGGCTCAATTGCGATTCCCTTTATCAACACTCTTTGTATTACCGGCCGCCAATTAGCAAACGTAGTGGTTTTTTAAAAGAAGGAGGGCCCGATGATATTTCAAAGTCTGGACGAAAGGGATATGGGCAGGAAAGTATTTAGCTTAAATACTTTTATGTATGAATGAATACGTCTTTTTGGATTAATTATCCAAATATACTTTTTTTAATTTTATTGATAATAAATTAAAGTTAAAAAAAATATATTTGTGCAATTTGCACCTTAGTTGATTAATTAAATTCTACGCAAAAACACTCTTCATCTTAATTCCATTGCGCCCTTTGAAGACTCTTAACATCCAGGATTTCTCAAAATTAAAAATATACAGGGCACCTGACGAGAGGGGGGAGCAGAGATACGCCGGACAAGTTTTTTTGCAGAAACAAAGTCAGGCACGTATTGGCAAACATTACAGCCATATTGGCACATTCTCCAATTCCATTTAATTTGCCCTCATCCGACGATTTGGTATCCCTCATAAACACGGGGGGGGGCTGGAGAAAACGACGCGTCATTTGAAAACGAGTCATCGATGATCTAGATAGTCAATGTGTGCACAATATTTAGTTTGAATAAGTACATTATAAAATTGGTCCATTATCAGACAGCCATTGTTTCTATATTTTTCTAGACTTTTGTTTCTTTATTTTAACTAAAAACTAATAATCTAAACAATTTTCAGTAATCGTTAAAAAACATAAAAGTTGGGTCCTCATTAAAACAGTTTTGAAATTGTTAGTATTAATAGATAATTTTTGACTCAGTTTAGAGCTATCTAAGAATTACTCGGGATGCTCGTTTTCAAGTCGACGGCGTAGTTTTCACCCCTCCGTGTTTTTGAGGAACCCAAAAAGACATCACAGATCGAAATCTGATGAGGGGCAATAACAGGGTATCCCTTTACATCACTTTTGGTTAGATATGCGTTTGCCAACAACGTTAAAAATTACACTCTACGTTAAAAGAAGTGTTGGCTTCCGCATTAACCAAAGAAGTGATAAGGGGCATATGAAACAGAAATCAATTTTTCCAGCAGTGCACTTATATGGTTCTACATTCTTTCAATGTTTAAGAGCCCTGCATAAGTGTTGAAGTGAAAAGTGAATATCAAAATGCTGTAGATTATACAAGACTTAACCAAACGCAATAAATTAAAGGAGTCACTTTTGAGACAATGCAGATAATCATCGGCGACATTACCGATTTGGCAACTGGACAGTAACTATAGCTAGAATCGATGAAGTTTGGCGCTCGGGGTTTCTCAGCAAATTCGGCGATATCGGCAAATTCGGCTATCGATCCCCTGTAAGAAGTAGATACTTTTTCTCAATATATACGAATCGTTATGAAGGATAACAATAACTTGCTTACTGAATTCCGAGTGTTGTTTTTGTGGTTTCGCTAACTAATTTCGGCTTGTTCTATAATTTAATCAATTTCATTATCAAATATCGAGCAAAAAATCTAAGATAAGCGTTAAATTATATATTCAATTTAGTCCAGCTAAAAGAATAATGACTTAGTTTACTGAAGCCCGATTAAATCATTAAGGAAAACTACATTTTGGGTTCACATTCAAAATGTTAAGAAAGGAGAAAAATATAAATAAAGATTTTTTATCAAATTAATTAAATTTTTTGTCCAAATAAAATAATTGTGTATGAATGATTCTGACGACCAGTCTATATGGTTTAAAACGCGGGGTATCGAAAATAATTTACATAATTTATATCAGTCAAATCGAGAAACTTCGACGGGGGATTCCTATAGGAATTATGTTCAAAATGAGAAGCAATTTCAATAACTTAGACCAATTGCGATAAATGAAATTTTATATTCGATGAAATATAGATAACAAAATGTAAATGCAAAAAAATACTCAGAGCTATCTGAGAAATTTTTCATCACATCAGAACTCTAACTTCGTCAAAAAAGGAAGGTGGTCAATGCAAATCTGGACAAAAGTTAAGTGAGGTTATATTTTTCCTAGAATGTTCAAAATGCAATTTTTCTGCATTGAATATCAATAAGTGGTTATTTTAAGTCCCTGGATACCTCGAAAGTCATACTCTAGAAAATAGTATTTTTTGGCAATTGACTTTTGATTTTGAGGTTTATTTTTCCATGGGCAGAAATATCAATTAATCATGTTTTCTGAAACTGGCATTGATATTCTCGCCGATAGGTTTTTAAAAATTCACTGTTGAATGGCAAATTTGAAAAAAAAATCGCTGCTTAAAATGGATTTTGACATGTTACTTGACCTCTTGAGAAGTATAGCAGTCTGTCAATTTTTGAACATACAGCGAAAGATATTTTTTGGTCTTTAGCGTTCTTGCTACTCAAAATATATTTGAAAATTGACGGACAGATAGGTGTTTCTTAAAGACTCCTATGAGTTTTGAAGGCTATAATAAGCGTTCTTATTTCTAGATTTAAAGGCGATTTGCATCCAAATCAAAAATTCTGTTGAACTACAAGCCAAATCGAGTTATTACGGTTATTTAAAAAGGAACATTATAGAGTCGCATTACCTTGTAAATCAGGGAGGGAATAGAAAACTTCATTTTCAAAGAAATTGTTTTATTGACGTCAATTTCAGCGAAGGTGAAATAAATTATATTTTTTGAGTAGCAGAAACGTAAAGACCAAAACAATATCTTTCGCTGTATGTTCAAAGAATTTTGACAGACTTCCTTAGTACTCTTCCAGAGAGGTCGAAGTAACATGTCAAAATTCAATTTTAGTCAGGATTTTTTTTTTCAATTTCCATTCAAAATTAAATTTTTAAAACCTATCGGACGCAGAATTCAATGCAGTTTCAGAAAACATAATTTTGATATTTCTGCCATGAAAATAAACCTCAAAACTCAAAATCAAATTGCCAAAAAAAAGACTATTTTCTAGAGTAGTACTTTCGAGGGTAGTCAGGACTTTAAAATAACCACTTATTGATTTCAAATGCAGAAAATATGCAGTTTTGAACATTCTAGGAAAAATAACCTCACTTACATTTTTGTCCAGATTTGCATTGACCACCTCCTATTTTGACGAAGTTAGATTTCTGAGTGATGAAAAATTCTCACGATTAGCTCTGAGATTTTTTTGCATTTTACATCTTTGTTATAGCTTATTTCATCATGAAATAATTTTCATGTTATCCAAATTTGGTCTAAGTTATTGAGAAATTTCTTCTCATTTTGAACTTATTACCTACCCGTCGAAGTTTCTTGATTTGACTGATTAAATGTACATGTATGAATTATTTTTGATACCCCCGTTTTAAAATATAGGACTGTGTCACAATCATTCATAACGAATTATTTTATTTTGGACAAAAGTTTAATAATTTTGATAAAAATCCTTTGATTTATCAATTTTTCTCTTTTCTTACATATTTGAATGGAACCAGAAATGTGAGTTTCCTATGCTTAAATTTAATCGGGCTTCAGTAAACTAAGTCCAGGCTTCCAAAAGGGTAGGATCCTGACTGCGACCGTCCATCTTGACTCTACATAATTACTAGATATTTGTGCACACTTTGAGCTATCTAAGAACCTCATCCAATGACTCGTTTTCAAATGACGCGTCGTTTTCTCACCCCCCCGTGTTTTTGAGGAATCAAATCTGTCGGAGAGGGCAATAAATGGATATTGTAGAATGTGCCAATATCGCTGAATTTGCCAATATCGCCGAATTTGTTTTGCAAAANATCGTTTTTTTTGGAAAAAAAATTGTATGAAGACTCATTTTTAATTAATGAATTCATAAAAAGAAGACCGAGCAATAAGGCTACCGTTTTTTTTTGGACTTTTCTGATCGTATCTTTGTTTGATCTCCGCGTTGATGATGGCACGAATAGGTTTTTTAACTGGGTTAAATTCTGGATTCAACTATCTTATGAAATAAATCTAAAGAATATATATGGAACCTTTGGTAACCGTAACGATGCACTGACATACGAGTCGTGGGAATATTAGCTATGAGTGCGTATCGAACTTTAAAAATAGTGGGTTCCTCTTCCCAAAGTAAACCTGATAAGATCTTAGGAGGTGATGGCCGCGATAGGTTTGGCCGTAATTCTTCTAGACGAATTAATAGCCAGTTATCCTAGCATTTAACAAACACCAGTCGGCTTGATTATATCTCGTTCAACTGAGTTTCGAATGTCCTGACTTCCTCAAAACTTCTTTCTAGTGATACACTCCCAAACAGTGACAGCCCAAATTGACCTTTAAAGTGTATATTAAGCAATCTTAGGTTCTTTAACTTTTGGTCCAATTTTAAGATTGTTGAAAGACAATAAAGCTGTTTGGAACGGATGTTTGCGGTTGTTCACCAATCGATGAAGAAGAACATTAATATTAGCTGGCGTGGCTAAGGATCACTAATTTTTCGAGAACTTAACCAAAAATAAATCATCACACATTGAAAAAATACATCCATTTTTAATAATAATTTATTTAAATTTTGCTCTTAACATTTTGCTTAGCCAAATAAATCATCGAATAATGCAGTTTCATTTTAAATTTAAAACAAACTTCATTTAACAACCAAAGACCTTTAGTTGGAGATTTGACCGATTTATTTTAAAAAACTTTTGCGAAAGAACAAGCAATTATTGTTTTCAAAACAGAAAGCATTGGATTTGTTTCTAGCGAATTCACACTTTTCAACAATTATTATTTAAATTTCTTTGTCAATTTCTTGAGTCACCGAGTTATCTTATGCAGCCAACTCGAATTAGAAGCCTTGCTTTTCAATTCATATTTTGTCGGTATCGACCTTTAAGTCGAGTTGGAGCAGTTCGACTATTTTACTCAGCAATTTCAACATCTACGTCTCCTTGAAGCGATTGGCCAATTGCTGCGTATTTTCGATTTAAATTTTTATTTAATACTCCACTAATCCTAAAAAACCGCATTTCGTTATATTTTGTAAAAACTTGATAATAACATTAAAAAAAAAATTCAGTCTTTAAAGAATGCAACACAATATTCCGGACTTTGCCATGCCCCCTAAAGGGGGTTGGTGCATTTTGGCAGTTTGCACTTTTTCCTTTTTTTCCGCTTGATGGGAAACTTGTAGTCATGTGCAAACATCTGTGGAAAAAAACTTTTTAGACCGTACTTGGAAACTTTTGAGCTCACTTTGTTGTTGTATTCTTCTGATTTTTGTCAGATCGAATATTTTTACTTTATAATCGTCTTTTGGCAAATAACATCAAACGCGCGTTTGCTAATAGAAGGTCTCTAAAATTTACAGTAAAAATTTTTTTTTTTTTATTATTGACAAACTCTAAAATTGTTCTCGACCGTTGAACACTTCTATTAAATTTCGATTAATATACAATTTTTTAAACGCCAAAATAGAAAAATTTAAATTGTTAAAAAAAGGACGGAAAAACAAAATTTAGCACATCCAAAAATATTTTTTTCATGAGTTAAATGAAATATATTCAAAGCGGTGGGTCGGATTCACCAATTTGGCAAGTTTGGGTGTGATAAATTTTTTTTAATTTTCCGGAATAAAACGGCTTCGATGGACTTCTGCCAAAGCGTAGTTTTACTTCAAAAGATAGGATTCAACAGTAAAACAAAGAGCAAAGAGGACAATAAAGCCAAAACATATTTGAAATATAGTGAAATGGGGGAATTTTCAATATATTTTCCAAATAGTTTCGACCGAAAATCCAAAAAATGTCATATGAAATTTTTTCAAATAACATATAAAAATATGTGGTCACCTACGCGAAAGTTAAAGTGGCGCATTTTGAAAGAGTTTTTTTCGTTGATTTTCAAAAATACTGTAAGAAAATTTGAAGAAAAAATAAGCCAATTTTCCAAAATGTTTCGGAAGGGTTTTCCAAAAATTTCTCAATAATTTGTGAATTCGAAAAGTTTAATTCGAATCAAAATTTTTTAAAAAGCAGTAATGTCCGAAAATCTCTGTAAATTACAAAGTTGCCTGGAGTATGAAAGATTACTTTGGTGGTAATAATTTGAGACAGAATATTTCATCCAGTATAAAAGTTTTTTCATCAAAGAGCCCATATCCGTGTCTGTCAAAAATGCATCGAACCACCTTAAGCCAAAACAATAGACCCTTATAGCTTTTTAAATAGTGATAATCTGTTAAAGATTTCGGGCAATTTATTCGACCTGAAATTTATCCGACTTGTTGAAAAACAAACAAAATAGTGATTGTTAAAATAAGAACTTCCAGAGCTTCAAGAATGGCTATCAAGACATATCATACAGTAAACATAACCTCTTTCTTACTCCCGAGTGCGACTTACATGGTGGATTCTGTGAACAATATGATGCCTATTCGACTCAAACTAAGGTACAATTTCAACTGAAAATTGGTTCCAAAAGAATTGAAAAGGTTTCTAAATTTCCACGGTCGGGTTTATGAAACCTTTTTTCAGATGTTTTTGGATTATTTTTCAAACTACAGGAGGACTTTGCTGAAGGCTTCTCAAGAAGTTAAATAAAAGATTAAACTTGATAAAATTAACCTGATCTGATCCGGAGGTCAAGAAGCTTTGTTAGATTTTTGTCGGATTTGATCGAAATTGGATTCCGATTTTTTCCGGAGCGGGAAAATCAACCCAATGCAATCGACCTAGTATTGCTGATTGAGGTCAATCTTATCTAATCAGATGTTATAATTGTCCGACTCAATTACGTCTCCCGGGAAAAGCCCCAAAAGCTAAACACATTCGGTATTTGTCACATTTTAAATCATAATTTGTCAAATCGTAATTTTGTTCAAGAGAAACCATAATGTACTTTTGGATTCTTCGTTTTTCCGAAAAAAAATTGTACCTTTTCGAACGAAAAAAAATAATTTTAATTTGTCATTTGAGTCATGATCTTGTTAACCGGATTTCTTGGCAGAGTTTTCAATTGCCTCCTAATTTTTGATTTGTCTTCGAAATGCGGCTAATTCGGCTAACGTTTTTGACTATAGAATTGGGAGTTTTTGAAAAGTTATTAATGCGGGGTAACTTATTTGAAAGTAAACAAAACAACTTCTCTAAATAACGCAACTTTAATAAGATAGATGGTAACTTTTGAGAGGTTAGTAATTTGAAAGTGTGTAACAAACTGTGTAACAAAAAAATACTCCTTTGATTCAAATTTCTTGATCGCATTTTTAAGGCAAAAATATGGCACATTTTAGCAACGTGTCAACCTTTCAAGATTTTATCGACCGGCATTCACTGGGCGGTGCTTTGGCTCAAATTTGTGCACTTGAATTTTGAAAATGAATCCGATTACTGGAATTGAAGCCAAAGAATTTTGGATTAGTTAAAGTTGTTACAGTTTGGAGCACCAAGAACAGGGGGTGGAAATTTCAAGAAATTTTGAAGGAATTGTTCATTTATTATGAAAATTTAAGTTTCCATATACCAATATCATATTCTTTTTGCTCGAAATTGTACGTAGATTTTTCTGTAATTTTCTTTAAAAAAATTTATTTTTAACATTAATTAAAGCTTTTTGAACCAAATTAAAAAATATAACTTATATCCAAATGTTATTATTTGATTCATTCGGTAAAAAAATCTTTTCGATGTGCTTTAATTTCGATTTTCATGTGAAAACCGAATAGATAATAAATTGAATTTGGGGTGGCATACACCAGCCCCCAAAACTGAATATGATGATATCAATACATCTCACTTTAATTAAGACCCTTCGAAGATTCTGAACTATAAAAATCATTGCTTTTGAAAAAAGTCCTCATGACAAATTTTTAGTCAAGCTGCCAAATTAGCTTGCATAAGTAGGATTGTCAGAAATTGGGAATGCCTTTTGTTTTTAATCGATGTGTAAGGATTTTCGTCAGATGAAAATTTGAGTCACTAGTTATATAATCCCCCCCCAAAAAATGATAAAAAGCTTAAAAATAATCCAATATTTTTTCAATAAAATAAATGAAATTCCGATTTGAAAACTTGTGAATAAGCGATCTAAAAATCCTGACACTGTAGTTTGTTGCAACTGTGAAAGTACTCAATTGATCACTGACAAATTTTTCAGTGACAATAACTTAAAAATGAATTTAAAATTAATTCGAACTAGTTATAGTATTTATTATTTATTCTTTTGGCAACGTTTCGCTTATGCTCTTCAGGCTAAGTTTTAACGATAAATAAGTTTCGAAACCTGTAAAAATACGAACTTTAGGGAGAGTTCACAAAAAATTCAGATGTTGATAGTAATCTTAAAAAATGTAATTTTATAACATAATTTTCAACTTTTTTTTGGGGGGCCCCGGTATTCCTTCAGTGCAGCTTTGCGGTTATAATAAGTTATTAAATTAAAATCTATCAGATTGGCCAGGTAAATAAAATGACAAAAATTGTCATTCGCACTCCTGAAAGTAAATAAATGTTACCAGAAAACCAGAAATTCCGTACTGAAAATAATTGGTTTTCCCAAGCTAAACTATTGACCTAGTTTAAGCTGCAGTGAGGAAGACACAAGTCGGAAATTATGCAATAAAAAATAAGTTTACAAAACTTATATCATATTGGATAAGGCCCTTAGTTGACAGATCGGGTGACTATTAGAATGATAAAAACAACGCGTACTAGCAACCAAACAAAACACTGCTTGCAGATATAGGCCGATTTTATTGGTCATATTTGGGTTTAGTCCAATTAAAACAAATGCCTCGAATTTTTTGAAGTTTTCAATTAGTCCCACGATTCTGTCGGTCAGGGCCCTCATTATTCATATTGAAAATATTATAATATAATATCGAATAGCAAACAATTTTTGAGAAAAAAAAATTGATGTTTCATTAGTGAACAATTATAGCAAACATATCTGATCATATCCGATTAATTATCAATGGGACGTTGTTATAACGTAAGTTTCCATTTACTAGCTTCGATTTTCCGGTCGATCCCACAAATAATATCAACTTATCGTTTTGATACAATAGACCAGGGATCAGCATAATCTGGATCGTATCGTATCCTTATTTCTCCGCAAAAAAACGATATGAAATACGATCCAGTTTTAATTAACGAACCTCCTAGAATGCGATCTGGTGCGAATCTAGTAGTCATTACACCTCTTCCAGATACGATAACGATAAACAGTTTTTATTTAGTCCTTATAGATACGATACGATCCTTTTTTATTCAACCTTTCTAGATTCGAAACGACCCAGTTTTGAATTTTAAAACGGCTGCCGATCTCTGCAATAGACGAGTTTTTGTTGAAAAGTTTGTCTTTCGATGGATCTGAGTAATTTAATTTTTTCAGTTAGCGGTAATTGCAATATACAGAAGTTATTTTCGCCTTTTTTTGCAACCCGCACTCCCTTAAATACAAGCTTAAATAATTATGTTTTTCAGTTTCCGAGTTATTGCTTGGTTCAGACACACCTAGCATGAGAAAACACTCGAAATCCTGATTGAAGTATCAAGAATGTGGGGACTTGCAAAATTGTTCAATGTTCCAAAAATGCATTGCACAAAAAGTACAAAGAAGCTGCGGATTAAAACTGCAGAAAACCAAAAAAAATCTAATAGAGTTCAAAGTCTCGAGTAGTGGCACCTGTATAACTAACTTGAAAATCGATAATGATTCATTATTTTATCTCGAATTTTTGGATGAAATAATGTTTGAAATCGATCCCCTTTAGCAACTTTGAGTTCTCAAATAAATCTCTATGTTAAATTCTTAATGAAAATTAAGGTATTAAATTCCTTTAACAAAAATCGGAGCTCCGAAGTTTAAGTTTGCAAAATATGAACTGGACAGACATTCGATCTCACATAACTGAATTTTTTGGTCTTCCTAATCTGGTTAATTTTTTATTTTGTTGACCAGATTTTGGTACAAAAATTGGATGGGTCTACATTGTGAGATGAAGCTGGGTACAGCTTATATTTTTGGCAAATAACTAAAGTCAATTACCTTATAAAACTCGAACAAAACATTTCCGAAATTTTATTTTGGAAATATTGCAAGCTGAATTCAAAATCTGAAAATGTGGTTTTGTAAACATATACACAAAATAAAATTTGTGTGTATGTTTATATACTTAAATGACCAAAGGAGATTGCCAAAAATAGATCAAAATATTCTTTGATTCCGAGAAAACAAAAACTCAAATTTTGAGTCTTTTTCTCAATTCAGTTGATTTGACCATCCAGTTCGCCGTGATATCACTGGAACGCAATTTCCCCGGCAGATTCGAATCTCGGTGAGCCACAACATTTTTTCTAAAATAAGCCCGGAAAAATAATTTTTTATGTGTCTTTTATTTCAAATTACGGAATTGGTCCTATTAAAAATTTCCTCCCCCTAACTGCTAAGACGTATTTGGATTTAATTCCTGGAAATTAACGAGTTTTGATTTTTTTCAAATTTTATTTCTGAAAATGCCAATGTTATATATCAGGTCACCGGTTAACCAGATGACCAAAGACACAAGTGAAATTCCAGCACTTGAGCTTTTGTAGGTGGTGTTGAATGCAAGAAACTGCCAAATAAAAAAGCTCCAATGGCAGAAGAAATTATGTTCTAATATTCTTTTTCCGAACGGAACTCTATCTCAAAAATACGCTTACTACTCTAACTAAGCGCGTGTTCGAATCCCATCATGTTGCCCTTTAGTGATTATCTTGAATATGATTATGAAAGGGTCTTTGATAATGGGAACCCCTAAAGTTTTATCGATTGTAATACTCAAGCAATCACATAAAGACAAGCACTTAGACAACATAGTGGGGATCGAACACGCGCTATAGAGGATGGGTAAGCGGTTTGATAGTGGAAGCCTCCGTTGGAAAAGGAATCCTTTTAACCAACGGAGGTCCATCTTCAAGAACGTTATATCTCTATAGCGCGTTTTTCGAATCGTCCACTGAAGGTGCTTGATTCGGGGACCTGCTAAATTTGATCGGTGGTGTGAATCAACTCAGGCAATCATAAGACAATCCACTTAGACAACATTAGTGGATTCGAACTCGCGCTATGAGAAAGTAAACATTTTTGAGATGAACCCGTTGGTAAAGACGATATAAGTAGACTATTACGTATGATAAGTAGACTCAGATAGTTTTTTTTTAATTCAAACATTTCACCTACGCAAGACGATACGTAGTGCGAAATGATATGTGCGTGAGTTAGTTCGCGCCAGCCTATTACACAAAGGCCGGGATCTAACAAAAGTTGTGATAAAAGATATGGTTCACCCTAAAATCGTCTTGCGTAGGGTGACCTGTTTAAGATAAAAACAACCTTGGTCTTAGCAAAAATTTAACCGTAGCGAGGGGATAACTACTCAATCTTGAAAAGACCTCATCAAATTTAATAAAAAATCTATTTTTTAGATACACATTTTTCGGCCGTGGATGAATATGACAAAACAGTAATAATAACATTTATAATCTTTATTTAAAACTTTTGAATAGAATGAAAAATGAAATTAGAACTAATTCAACATTAGATATAGAAAGCTTGGGACAACAATTTTCAGATTCGGAACATCAGATAGATTTGACTTATTGATGTGACCGAAAATGAACTTTCAAATCTCCAGCAGACATACGAGATCTTAGGTGGTTGAAGTTATTAGCAGAATTAAGAAGAAATTGAAAATTCTTAACACAATAAGTTTGTTGCAAAAGGCTATTTTAATATTTTGGGCCTTTAAATTTAATTTTTAGCCACTTGAGGTTTAAATAGGGAATATTTGTTCAGAGAAATTTATGAAGTTTAGTTTTTAAGGCTGATTTCGAGAGAAACTGAAAAATTATTGACCGCGGACAGCTACGATGTAGGTTTATGTTTTATAATGGACTTGAACGGTGCGTTCGCACAAGCACATTTCATAATTGTTAAATTGTGAAAATTATTGAGTTTAAAATGTATGAAATTTTAATGAAATTTTATAATTTTAGTATTTTTTTGATTTGGAATTTCGTTATAAGTTCAAAATTTTTTCATGAAAATGAATGGATATCAGATCGAGAGAATTCTTTTGTGTGAATCGAATCAAACCCTATAACTTATTCTAACAGGTAATGATATTATTATGTCCAAAAATAAAAATATTTCTTAGCATCGAAATTGAGGCATTTGGCTCAAATTAGACGGTGATGCATTCGAAATGACGAAAGAATCCAAGAGGGAATCCAAGAAAACCATCGAAGAAGAAAATAATTCATAGTTAACCTCATCTTTCATGCTGTATGTTAATAAAATCTATCCAAATTTGGAAGAGCACACTATTTATATTTAATTTTTAGCAGGATGCTGTCAACTGGATGGTCGCCTTGACATACGCAAGCTAATGATGCCCCGTTAACACCTGAGTGATTTATCAAACAATTTCAGTATGTTATTTTAATTTTAGTGAAGCAAAAGGGTTTCTTACAAGATATTAATAATACATGTTTTGTGTTGGTAAATGTTATGATCATCCCGATCTGTTTAGCGCATAAATACCTTGAAGTTAGTCAATGCTTTATTGATTATTGCGACTATGTTATCGAAGTGTCTGATTTGTTTTTTTTTCCAAGAAAGGTCTATTAATACCGCTTTAAAATGCCACTCTCTTCATTTATGTTAATTCTAATTCTTTTTAATAGTTTATGAGTTATTTTGATTTTCGCTTTAATAACGTTGTTCACAGGGGGGGGGGGGGGGGGGGGGGGGGGGGGGGGGGGGGGTGGGGGGGCGCGAATATCGCCGGCCAGTCAATTATCGGCGAACCGGAATTTCACAGCTATTTTAAGCTGAATACTTCCAGCTGCCATATCCGATTTATCACTTTTTGATTATCTAAAGTATGTCAGGTTGAGGGAAAATCCTAACACTCCAAAGACCCCTGTTAGCACTCATGGAGCAGCTTGTCTTCTTTTCATGCTCTATTCATTAGATTATCAAACAGGTGATAAAGAGATTCGCGAATGAGCCAAATTGCCCAAATGCCAGATGCGCCGATTTTTTGAAATTATGTATCACAACACTTACGTTAGTGGCGCCAGACGCGAGTTTAACATAAAAACTTTAAAATTCTCAAAGTTTCTATTTTAAATCGTCTCTGGCGCCACAGAAGTATATGTATACAATTAAAAAAAAATCGGCATGTTTGGGATTTGGGCGATTTTGGTCAATTCGCGATACCCTTTATCACAGTCTTTGTAATTCCGGCCCTAATTAGAAACGTAGTGTCGTATTGTTGTACAAGAAGGAGGGCCGATGATAGTTTCAAAAGTCTGGACGAAAGGGATATGGGCATGCGAAGTATTCGTTAAAACTTTTATGTCATGAATGAATGACCGTCTTTTTGGGATTACATATTATCCAAATATACTTTTTTTCAACTTTTATTTGAATATAAATTAAAGTTAAAAAAAATATATTTGGTGCATTTGGCACTTAGTTGGATTAATTTAAATTCTACGCAAAACACTCTCATCTTAATCCATTGCGCCCTTTGAAGACTTTAACATCCAGGCATTCTCAAATTAAAATATACAGGGCACCTGGAGAGGGGGGGAGGCAGAGATATCGCCGAAAGTTTTTTGCAGAAACAAATTCAGGCCTATTGGCAAAATTCAGCAGATATTGGCACATTCTCACATATCCATTTATTGCCTCTCCGACAGATTTGGTACCCTCATAAACACGGGGGGGGGCGTGGAGAAAACGACGCGTCATTTGAAAACGAGGTCATCGATACCTAGATAGCTCAATGTGTGCAGCAATAATTTAGTTGAAGTAATAGCATATAACAATTGGTCCGATAATCAGAAGCATTGTTTCTATATTTTCTCAGACTTTTGTTTCTTTTCTTTAACAAAACTAATAATTAAACAATTTTCAGTAATCTTAAGAAAAAATAAAATTGGGTACCTCTATTAAAACGTTTTAAATTGTTGAAATTAAATGATAATTGTTTGTCAGTTCTAGGAGCTATCTAAGAATTTACATGGGATGCTCGTTTTCCAATCGACGGCGTAGTTTTCACCCTCCCGTGTTTTTGAGGTAGCCAAAAGAACAATAAAAGCCGAAAAATCGAATCGAGGGGGCAATAACAGGAGTCCCTTTTATCACATTTTGGTTAGATTGCGTTTGCCAACACGTTAAAAATACACTTCACGTTAAAAGAAGTAGTTGGCTTCGCATTAAACCAAAGAAGTAGTAAGGGGATATCGAGAACAGAAATAACTTTTTCAGAGGGTGCGACGTTATACTGGTCCTACATTCTTTCAATGTTCATAAGAGCTTGACGAATAAGTATTCGAATGAAAGTGAATATCAAAATGCCACGTAGAATTACACTTAACCAAACGCAATAAAATTAAAGAGAGTCTAACTTTTGAAATGCGATAATCAGGCACCATTGCGCGATATTGGCAACTGGAAGTAATATAGCTAAATAATCGATGAAGTTTGCGCTCGGGGTTTCTCGGCAAATTCGGCGATATCGCAAATTCGGCGTATCGCGATCCCCTGTAGAAGTAATACTTTCGTCAATTATATACGAATCGTTACGACGGATAACATACTTGTTACGTTGAAATTCAAACAGTGTTGTTTTTGTGGTTTCGCTAACTAATTTCGGCTTGCTAGAATTTAATCAATTTCATGCTACAAAATGACAAAAAAGTCAGATAGAGACGTAAATTATATTGGCATATTTAGTCACTAAAAAAATAATGACTTAGTTTAACTGAAGCCGATTAATCATTATAGAAAACTTAACATTTCTTGGTTCCATTCAAAATGTTAAGAAAAGAGAAAAATTGAATCAATTTTTCTCTTTTCTTACATATTTGAATGGAACCAGAAATGTGAGTTTCCTATGCTTAAATTTAATCGGGCTTCAGTAAACTAAGTCCAGGCTTCCAAAAGGGTAGGATCCTGACTGCGACCGTCCATCTTGACTCTACATAATTACTAGATATTTGTGCACACTTTGAGCTATCTAAGAACCTCATCCAATGACTCGTTTTCAAATGACGCGTCGTTTTCTCACCCCCCCGTGTTTTTGAGGAATCAAATCTGTCGGAGAGGGCAATAAATGGATATTGTAGAATGTGCCAATATCGCTGAATTTGCCAATATCGCCGAATTTGTTTTGCAAAAAACTTTTGGCGATATTGCCCCCCCCCTACAGGGCCCTGTATATTTTTAATTTGAGAATCCTGGATGTTAATAGTTTCAAAGGGCGGCAAGGGATTAAGATGAGTTAGTGTTTTTTGCGTAGAATTTAATAATCAACCAAGTGCAAATTGCACCAAATATATTTTTTTTAACTTTAATTTTATTATTAAATAAAAGTTGAAAAAAGTATATTTGGATAATTTAATCCAAAAAATGACGTCATTCATGTCATGACATAAAGTATTTTAAGCTGAATACTTCCAGTGCCATATCCCTTCGTCAGACTTTTGTAAATATCTCGGCCCTCCTTCTTAAAAACACACTACGTTTGCTAATTAGGGCCGGTATATTTACAAAAGTGTGATAAAGGGATATCGCCGAATGAGCCAAAATCGCCCAAAATGCCAAACATCGCCGATTTTTTTTTTCATTTGTATCACAAATTACTTTGTGGGCGCCAGACGATTTAAAATAAAAACTTTGAAATTTCAAGTTTTTATGTTAAATCGTCTGGCGTCCACAAAGTAATTTGTAATACCAATTTCAAAAAAAATCGGCGATGCTGGGCATTTTTGGCAATTTTGGCTCATTCGGCGATATCCCTTTATCACCTTTTGATCAATCTAATAGATGTGGGCTGAAAAGAAGAGAAAGCTATCTCATGAGTGGCTAGAAGGGGTCTTTGGAGTGTTAGGATTGTTTCCCTCAACCTACATCTATTAGATTAATCAAAAAGTGATAAATGGATATGGCACTGGAAGTATTCAGCTTAAAATTGTGAAATTGCGGTTTTCGGCGATATTGAGCCGGCGATATCGCCCCCCTGTGAAAAGTTATTAAGCGAAATCAAAATAACATAACTATTAAAATGAATAAATTAACTAAAATGAAGAGTGGCATTTTAAACGGTATTAATAGACCTTTCTTGAAAACAAATCAGCTACTCGATAACAAGGTCGAATAATCAATAAACATGATAACTCAAGGTAGTTTATGCGCTGAAAACGGTGATATCATAACATTACCAACACAAAACATGTATTATTAATATCTCGAAAACCTTTTTTGCTTCACTTAAAATTAAAATACATACTGTGAAATTATTTTGATACAATCACTCACAGGTGGTAAACGGGGGCTCATAGTGCGATGTCAAGGCGACCATCCAGTTGAAGCATCCTGCTGTTAAAATTAAATATAAATATGTGCTTTCCAAATTGGTGATAATTTATTCTAACATACAGCATGACAATTAGGTTAATCTATATTTATTTCTTCTTCGATGTTTTTTTGGATTCTCTTGATTCTTTCGGCATTCTGAATGCATCACCTTCTAATTGAACAAATGCCTCAATTTCGATGCTAAGAAAATTTTTATTTTTGGACATAAATAATATCATTTTACCTTGTAGAAGAAGTTATAGGCGTTTGATTCACACAAAGAATTCTTGATCTGATATCATCATTTCTGAATACAAATTTGAACTTTGAAGAAATTCCAAAAAAAATACTAAAATTATAAAATTTCCATAAAATTCATAATTTTAAACTTCAATATTTTTCACAATTTTGAATATACTTGTATACAATTGCTGTGCGACGCCCGTTTCAAGTCCATTATAGAAACATAAAGCTTCATCTTAGGCTGTCCGCGGTCAAATAAGAATTTTTCAGTTCTCTCGAAATCAGCCTAAAACTTTCATAAATTTCCTTAACAATATTTTTCCCTATTTAACCTCATAGTGGCTTAAAATTAAATTTAAAGCCCAAAATTAAACAGCCTTTTGCAACAACTTATATTTGTGTTAATTAATTTTCAAGTCTCTTTTACTCTGCTAATTATCTTTCAACTCACCTAGATCTCGTAGTCTGCTGGAGATTTGAATTCATGTTTCGGTACAAATCAAGAGTCAAAATTTAATCTGATGTTCCGAATGAATTGTTTGCCAAGCTTCTTATTGTCTAATGTTTAATTAGTTCTAAATTTCATTATTCATTTCTATTCAATAAAGTGTTTAGAATAAAGATTATGAGTAAGTCATTATTACTGTTTTTTCAATATTCATCACGGCCGAAAAATGTGGTATCTATAGATAGATTTTTTTGATTTGATGAGTCTTTTCAAGATTGAAGAAGTCCTCGCTAGTAGCGAGTCGCTACCGGTTAATTTTTGCTAACGTACTCAAGGTAGTTTTTTCTTTAAACAAGTCCACCCAACGCAAGACGATTAAGGGCGAACCATATCTCCTTATCACACTTTTCTTAAGATCCCGGCCTTGTATGGTAACTAGCTGGCCGAACTAACTCACGCACATATCATTTCGCACTACGTTATATCCTTTTACCAACAGACCTCATCTCAAAAACGTTTACTTTCTCCATAGCGCGAGTTAGAATCCCACTGATGCTGTCTAAGAGATTTTCTTAGTGATTGCTTGAGTGATTACACACCGATCAAATTTAGCGGTCCCGATATCAAGTACCCTTGCCTATCATCATACTCAAGACAATTACTAAGACAACATTAGTGGGATTCGAAAACGCGCTATAGAGATAGTTAACGTTCTTAAGATGGACCTCCGTTGGTAAAAAGATATAGAACATAATTTCTTCTGTATTGAGCTTTTTTATTTGGCAGTTTCTTGCATTCAACAGCTAACTACAAAAGCTCACTTGTGTCTTTGGTCATCTGGTTAACCGGTGACCTGATATATAACATTGGCATTTTCAGAATAAAATTTGAAAAAATCAAAACTCGTTAATTTTTTCCAGGAATTAATCAAAAATACAGTTCTAGCAGTAGATTTATAGACATTCGTAATTTGAAAATAAAGACACATAAAAAATTATTTTTCCGGCTTATTTTAAGAAAATAAATGTTGGCTCACCGAGATTCGAATCTGCCGGGAAATTGCGTTCCAGTTGATATCCGGCGAACTGGATGTCAAATCAACTGAATTTGAGAAAAAGTCAAAATTTGAGTTTTGTTTTGCTCGGAATCAAAGAATATTTTGATACTATTTTTGGAATCTCCGTGGTCATTTAAGTTATAAACTACACACAAATTTATATTTTGTGTATATTGTTTAACAAAACCACATTTTCAGATTTGAATTCAGCTTGCAATATTTCCAAAATAAAATTTCGGAAATGTTTTGTTCGAGTTTTTATAAGGTAATTGACTTTAGTTATTTGCAAAAATATAAGCTGTCACCCAGCTTCATCTACAATGTAGACCCATCCAATTTTTGTATCAAAATTCTGGTCAACAAATAAAAAATTAACCAGATTAGGTAGACAAAATTCAGTATGTGAGATCGAATGTCTGTGCCAGTTCATATTTTGCAAACTTAAATTCTGAGCTCCGATTTTTTTTTAAAGAATTTTAATACTTGATTTTCATTAAGAATTTAACAAAGAGATTTATTTGAGAACTCAAAGTTGCTAAAGGGATCGATTTCAAACATTTATTTCATCCAAAAATTCGAGATAAAATATATGATCATTATTGATCAGTTAGTTATACAGGTGCACTACTCGAGACTTTGACTCTATTTTAGATTTTTTTGGTTTCTGCAGTTTTATCCGCAGCTTCTTTGTACGTTTTTGTGCAATGCATTTTTGGAACATTGAACAATTTTGCAAGTCCCCACATTCTTGATACTTCATCAGGATCTTCGAGTGTTTTCTCATGCTTAGTGTGTCTGAATCCAAGCCAATAACTCGGAAACTGAACAACGAATTATTTTAGCATGTATTAAGGGAGTGCGCCACTCAGTGCGGGTTCCAAAAAAGGCCGAAAATAACTTCTTCTAATTGCAATTACCACTTAACTGAAAAAATGAATTACTCAGATCCATCGAAAAAACGAACTTTTCAACAAAAACTGTCTATTGCAGAGATCGGCGTTTTAAAAATTCAAACTGGGTCGTATCGAATCTAGAAAGGGTGAAATAAAAATGGATCGTATCGTATCTATAAGGACTAAATAAAAACTGTATCGTATCGTATCTGGAGGAGGTGTAATGAATACTAAATCGTACCAGATCGCATCTAGGAGGTTCGAAATTAAAACTGAATCGTATCATATCGTTTTTTTGCGAAAATTAGGATACGATACGATCCAATTATGCTGATCCCTGGTCTATTGTATCAAACGATAAGTTGATATTATTTGTGGATCGACCGGAAATGAAGCTAGTAATGAAACTTACGTTATGAACAACGTCCCATTGCATAATTAATCGGATATGATCAGATATGTTTGCTTAATAATTGTTCACTATGAAACATCATTATTTTTTTCTCAAAAGTTCTTTTTGAATAATTGACAATGATGTTACTTCTGTGATTTTTTGCTATTCGATATTATATTATATATATTCAATATGAATAATTGAGGGCCCCTGACCGACAGATCGTGACTATTTGAAAACTTCAAAATTCGAGCATTTGATTAATTGACTTAACCAAAATATGACCAATAAAATCGGCCTATTCTGCAAGCCAGTGTTTTGTTTGGTTGCTAGTATCCCGCGTTGTTTTTATCATTCTAATAGTCACGATCTGTCAACTAAGGGCCTTTAATCCATATGATATAAGTTTTGTAAACTTATTTTTTATTGCATAATTTCCGACTTGTGTCTTCCTCACTGCAGCTTAAACGTAGGTCAATAGTTTTGCTTGAAAACCAATTTTTTCAGTACGAATTTTCTGGTATTCTGGTAAACAATTTATTTACTTCAGAGTGGCCGAATGACATTTTTGTCATTTTAATTTACCTGGCCAATCTGATAGATTTTAATTAATAACTTATTTAACCGCAAGCTGCACTGAAGAATACGCAAAAAAGTTGAAAATTATGTTATAAAAATTACATTTTTAAGATACTATCAACATCTGAATTTTTGTGAACTCTAAATTCTGTATTTTTACAGGTTTCGAAACTTATTTATCGTTAAAACTTAAGCCTTGAAGATGCATAAGCGAAACGTTGCAAAAGAATAAATAAATACTATCAACTAGTTTCGAATTAATTAAATTCATTTTTAAGTTATTGTCACTGACAAATTTGTCAGTAATCAATTTAGTACTTTCAAGTTGCACAAACTACAGTGTCAGGATTTAGAATCGCTTATTCACAAAGTTTTCAAATCGGAATTTCATTATTTTTGAAAAATATGGGGATTATTTTTTAACTTTTATCATGATTATATAACTGTGGCTCAATTTTTCTTATTTCTGACGAAAATCTTTACATATCTTTAAAAAACAAAAGGATTTCCAATTTTGAAATCTACTTATGCAAGCTAATTTGGCAGCTTGACTAAAAAATTTGTCATGAGACTTTTTTCAAAGCAGATGATTTTTTATTTGTTCAGAATCTTCGGAGGTGTCTTAATTAAAGTGAGATGCATTTATATCATATATTCAGTTTTGGGGGCTGGTGGATGCAACCACCAAATTCAATTTATTATCATTTGGTTTTCACATGAAAATCGAAATTAAAGCACATCGAAAAGATATTCTTTACCGAATGAATCAAATAAATAAACATTTGGATAATAAGGTATATTTTTGAATTTTTGGTTCAAAAAAGCTTTAATTTATGTAAAAATAAATTTTTTTAAAGAAATTACAGAAAAATTCTACGTACAATTTCGAGCAAAAAATATGAATATTGGTGATATGAAACTTAAATTTTCATAATAATGAACAATTCCTTCAAAAATTTTCTTGAAATTTCCACCCCCTGTTCTTGGTGCTCCAAATGTAACATCTTTAACTAATCCAAAATCTTTGGCTTCAATTCCAGTAATCGGATTCATTTTCAAATCAAGTGCACAAATTTGAGCCAAAGCACCGCCCAGTGAATGTCCGGTGATTAAAATCTTGAAAGGTTGACACGTTGCATAAATGTCCCATATTTTTCGCCTTAAAATGCGATCAAGAAATTTAAATCAAAGGAGTATTTTTTGTTACACAGTTTGTTACACACTTTCAAATACTAACCTCTCAAAAAGTTACTATCTATCTTATTAAAGTTACGTTATTAGAGAAGTTTGTTTTGTTTACTTCAAATAGTTACCCCGCATTTAGAATTTCAAAATTCCCAATTCTATAGTCCAAAACGTAGCAGAATAAGCCGCATTTCGAAGACAAATCAATAATCAGGAGCAATTGAAAACTCTGCCAAGAAACCCGTTAAAAGATAATTGACTCAAATGACAAATTAAAATTATTTTTTTCGTTCGAAATGTACAATTTTTTTCGGAAAAACGAAGAATTCAAAAGTAATTATGGTTTCTGTTGAACAAAATACGATTTGATAAATTATGATAAAATGTGACAAAATACCGAATGTGTTTTAGCTTTTGGGGTTTTCCCCGAGGAGACGCAAATGGGTCGGCAATATAACATCTGATTAGATAAGATTGACCTCGATCAGATTATCCTAGGTCGGATTGCATTGGGTTTGTTTCGATCCGAAAAAATCGAATCCAATTCGATCAAATCCGACAAAAATCTAACAAGCTTTTGACCTCCGCAATCAGATCAGGTAAATTTTATCAAGTTAATCTTTATTTAACTTCTTGAGAGAGCTCAGCAAAGTCACTGTAGTTTGAAAAATAATTCAAAACATCTGAAAAAAGGTTTCATAACCCGACTGTGGAAATTTAAAAACCTTTTCAATTCTTTTGACAACCAATTTTAGTTGAAATGTACCTTAGTTTGAGTCGAATAGCATCATATTGTTCACAGAATCCACCATGTAGTCGCACTCCCGGGAGATAAGAAAGGGTATGTTTACTGTATGATATGTCTTGAATAGCATCTTGAAGCTCTGAAGTTCTTATTTTAACAATCACTATTTTTGTTTGTTTTTCACAGTCGGATATTCAGGTCGAATAAATGCCGAAATTTTAACAGATTATCACTATTTAAAAGCTATAAGGGGTATTGTTTGGCTTAAGGGGGTCGATGCATTTTGACAGACACGGATATGGGCTCTTGATGAAAAACTTTTTACTGGGATGAAATATTTTTCTCAATATACCACCAAAGTAATCTTTCATACTCCAGGCAACTTTTGTAATTACAGAATTTTCGAATTACTGCTTTTTAAAAAATTTTTGAGTTCGAATTAAACTTTTCGAATTCAACAAATTATGAGAAATTTTTGAAAACCCTTCCGAACATTTTGGAAAATTGGCTTATTTTTTCTTCAAATTTTCTTACAGTATTTGTTTGAAATCAACGAAAAAAACTCTTCAAAATGGCCACTTTAACTTTTCGCGTAGGTGACCACATATTTTTTATATGCTATTTGAAAAATCATATGACATTTTTTGGGATTTTCGGTCGAAACTATTTGGAAATATATTGAAAATTTCCCCCATTTCACTATATTCAAATATGTTTTGGTTTTGTTTCTTTGCTCTTGTTTATACTTTGAATCCTATCTTTTGAAGTAAAACTACGGTTTGGCAGAAGTCCATCGAAGCCGTTTTTATCCGGAATTAAAAAAAATTTATCACACCCAAACTTGCCAAATTGGTGAACCGACCCACCGCTTTGAATTTATTTCATTTAACTCATGAAAAAAAATATTTTTTTGGATGTGCTAAAATTTTGTTTTTTCCGTCTTTTTTTAACAATTTAAATTTTTTATTTTGGCGTAAAAATTGTATTAATCGAAATTTAATAAATTTTCAACGGTCGAGACAATTTTTTAGAGTTTTTCAATAATAAAAAAAAAAAAAATTTTACTGTAATTTAGAGACCTTCTATAGCAAACGCGCGTTTTTGAGTGTTATTTCAAAAGACGATTTATAAAGTAAAAATATTCGATCTGACAAAAATCAGATAAAACAAAGTGAGCTCAAAAGTTCCAAGTTACGGTCTAAAAAGTTTTTTTCCACAATGTTTGCAATGACTACAAGTTTCCCATCAAGCGGAAAAAAAGGAAAAAATGCAAATCTGCCAAAATGCACCAACCCCCTTAAGGGGGTGGCATAAGTCCGGAATATTGTGTTGCATCTTTAAAGACTGAATTTTTTTTTAATGTTATTATCAAGTTTTTACAAATATAACGAAATGCGGTTTTTAGGATGTGAAGTATTTAAATAAAAATTTAAATCGAAAATACGCAGCAATTGGCCAATCGCTTCAAGGGACGTAGATGTTGAAATTGCTGAGTAAAATAGTCAACTTCTCCAACTCGACTTAACGATTGGTTAACCGATAACGACAAAATATGAATTGAAAAGCAAGCTTAATTTATCGAGTTGGGCTAGATAACTGGTGACTCAAGAAATTGACAAAAAATTTAAATAAATAATGTTGAAAGTGTGATGTCCTAAAAAAATCCAATGCTTTCTGTTTTGAAAACATAATTGCTTGTTTTTCGCAAAAAGTTTTTAAAATAAATCGGTCAATCTGCACTAAAGTCTTGGTTTGTTAAATGATAGTTTGTTTTAAATTTAAAATGAAACTGCATTATTCGATGATTTATGTTGTAAGCAAAATGTTAAGAGCAAAATTTAAATAAAATTATTATAAAAATGGATGTATTTTTTCAATGTGTGATTGATTTTATGGTAAGTTCTCGAAAAATTAGTGATCCTTAGCCACGCCAAGCTAATATTAATTCTTCTTCATCGTGAACAACGCAAACATCCGTTCCAAAAGCTTTATTGTCTTTCAACAATCTTAAAATTGGACAAAAGTTAAGACCTAAATTTTAATATACACTTTAAAGGTCAATTTGGCTGTCACTGTTTGGGGGATGTATTATAGAAAAAGTTTGAGAAGTCAGGGAATCGAACTCAGTTGACGAGATTATAATCAAGCCGCGTGTTTGTAAAATGCTTAGATAACTGGCTATAATTCGTAGAATATTACGCCAAACCTATCGCGCCATCACCTCCCTAAGATTCTTATCAGGTTATATTGGTGACACCACTATTTTAAAAGTTCGTACCCTCAGTAGCTAATAAATCAGTACTTATGGTTGTCAGTGATCGTTATGTACAAAGGTCTCATATTTTCTTTAGATATTTTCATAAGAAGCTGAATCCAGACATTTAACCCAAGTTGAAAACCTATCGTGCCATCATCACCCGCGGAGATCAAAACAAAGATACGATCAGGAAGTCCCAAAAAAACGGTAGCTTATTGCTCGGTTTCTTTTATGAATTCATTAATAAAAATGATCTTTGCAATTTTTTTTTCAAAAAACGCCAAATCGTTTTGAAATTAAATTTAATAAAGGGCTTCGGTGCTATTTGACAGATTTGCAGGTTTTCTCTTTAATTTTTTCTAGATGCTAAACTTTATGCCACTTCGAAATTTTCGAATAAAAACTTTTTCGAACAAAAGTTGCCACTTTCGAGCTTATTTCGTTTCATCTGATTTTTTCAGATCGTTTTTTTTACTTTATAAATCGTCTTTTGAAAAAAACACTCAAAAAACGCAAGTTTGCTATCGAAGGTGTCTAATTCAAAGTGACATTGAGGTTTTTTTTTTATTAATTAGTAATTAAAAATTAAAAAAAAAAAAATATACCACATCAAAAAAATACTTTTTGTCGTTAGTTAAATGAAATAAATTTAAAATGGTGTGTGGGTCGGTTTAACAATTTGGCAAGTTTTGGTGTTATGAATTTTTCTAGTTCTGGATTAAAAAGGGCTTCGATGAATTTCTTCATAACCGTAGTCTCGTTTCAAAAATTATAATTCAGAGTATAAACAAGTGCGAAAGAACAAAACAAGGACATATTTGGAGAAATTAAAAAATGAAATTCTAGATATTTTTAGCTAGAGAATTCAGAAAAAATAAGTTTGAAAAATTTGGAACAAGAAAAGAGAAAAATTTTCAAAATGTTTCCAAATATTTTCGACCAAAAATCACAAAAAAATGTTATATAATTTTCCGAAGAGCATATAAAGAATATGTGCTCACCTTCTCGAAAAGTGAAATTAGCCATTTGCAGAGTTTTTCTCGACGATTGGAAAAAATTAATTAAAAGTAAATATTTACCGAAAAATAAATAAATTTTTTCATGATTTTGGGACCTTTTTCCAAAAATATCTCAAAATTTTACGAATTCGAATAATTAAATTCGAAGTCGAAGTTTTGTAGTAAAGCAATTATACAAAAATTAATTAGNTAATTTTTTCTAGATGCTAAACTTTATGCCACTTCGAAATTTTCGAATAAAAACTTTTTCGAACAAAAGTTGCCACTTTCGAGCTTATTTCGTTTCATCTGATTTTTTCAGATCGTTTTTTTTACTTTATAAATCGTCTTTTGAAAAAAACACTCAAAAAACGCAAGTTTGCTATCGAAGGTGTCTAATTCAAAGTAACATTGATGTTTTATTTTTTATTAATTAGTGATTGAAAATTAAAAAAAAACGAAATTATACCACATCAAAAAAAAATACTTTTTATCATTAGTTAAATAAAATAAATTTAAATGGGTGTGTGGGTCGGGTTATCAATTTGGCAAGTTTTGGTGTTATGAATTTTTCAAGTTCTGGATTAAAAAGGGCTTCGATGAATTTCTTCAAAACCGTAGTCTCGTTTTAAAAATTATAATTCAGAGTATAAACAAGTGCAAAATTAAAAAATGACATTCTAGATATTTTCAGCTAGTGAATTCAGAAAAATAAGTTTGAAAAATTTGGAACAAGAAAAGAGAAAAATTTTCAAAATGTTTCCAAATATTTTCGACCAAAAATCACAAAAAAATGTTATATAATTTTCCGAAGAGCAATCTTAGATCATATAAAGAATATGTGCTCACCTTCTCGAAAAGTGAAATTAGCCATTTGCAGAGTTTTTCTCGACGATTGGAAAAAATTAATTGAAAGTAAATATTTACCGAAAAATAAATAAATTTTTTCATGATTTTGGGACCTTTTTCCAAAAATATCTCAAAATTTTACGAATTCGAATAATTAAATTCGAAGTCGAAGTTTTGTAGTAAAGCAATTATACAAAAATTAATTAGTTCAAAAAGTTGCCTAGATTGTAAAACATAACTTTGATGGTATATTGAAGAAAAAATTGCCATATCACGTGATACTCGGTCACAGTTGTCTTCACTAGTTACATTTCTGTCAAAAACGTTGTATCTGGCCCACGTGATTGTTATTTACGCTTTGATTAATATCTTATAAATCAAAAGCAGTTTATAAATAAGTCAAAAATTTAAAAGGATATTATTACACTTTTTTTTCATTTTCAATTAAATATGGTTATGAAGTACAACTGTTGACATATCCGCAAACATAGCGACCGTAGGCAAAATAAAGTGGTGTGGGGCCTCAAAAAAGAGTGAAAACCCTAGAAAGCAAATTTTTGTTCGTCACTTAATTAATCCCAGTTTTACAAACTTTAACGACTGCCGTTTTTGTTGATTGTTCTGATCGGCGGATAGTAAATTATGAAAAAAAGGGAAGGATGCGGAAGAATTTCGGGCTTTTTTTGTCCATTTCTGGTCATATTTCACATAAGGGGGTTTACAATTTAGAAACGTCAACTTTCAACTGCTGAAATTGACCTCAAACACAAAATGTATAAATTTACTTGCAATTTCATAATGCTTTTCATTCGAATACGCGGGTGACAGCCAAAATTAAACTGAATGTTTTATTATTCCTGTCAAATTTAACGTTCCTTATATTTGCATTGGGAAAAGGTTTCAGAAAAGTCCAAGTATCCTCTACAATCCAAGAAGGACGTTCGTTTTCATCGTATTTATGAAGATCTTAAGTACACGTTTAAGTTTGTCAATTTCACATCAACAGTAATTTTTTCGAAAACATTTGGGCGCAGCGTGCCAAAAAAAATATATTCTATAAATAGAATGTTTTGACTTTAGACACAACACATGACGCTGCGTCATTGACGCAGGAGAGAAAGATTCTGTAAGGGCGGTTCTTATCTCAGTTTAGTTTGAAGGATGTATATAAAAAGCGTAATATTAAGAGAAAGAGTTGCGTTGGTCGATGGCGGTCTCCTGCACACTTTTATTCAGCAAGCTTTTGCTCTAACTAATCCACTTTCTACTAGTAAAGATTCTTATTTATCCATACTAAACAATAATCGATCAACACATTTCGATCAGAACGGCCAAAATTTTTTTTTATCGGAAAATAGCTGTGATATATGAAAAACAATTTGTTGACGAATGGTCGTCAAAAAATTTTTTCACCATGGTATCCGGTAATAACCAAATTTAAATGTTGTCAGAACATACATTGACGATTTAGAAAATATAGTGAATAGTGAAAAAATAATATTCTGTACTTTATGTCTTCTCTTATCATCGCATATTTTATCATCGAGTAAAATTGTTTTTGAATATTTTCAATCAACAGAACAGAATAAAGAGCTCATGGAAATAAAGCCTGAATCCTATAATCTAGAATATTTACTATTTAGGTCTTCTTGCGCGCAGTAGGCCAATTCTGCGAATCGAGCAGCTTTCTGCCAAATAGCAGTTTCGTTCCTACTACTCATTTTCTGAAGAATTTATTATTAAGAGCGCAATAACTTACAAATGACGGTCAAAGTTTCGGTTATGTCTTTTTATAGCTCACATAAAGTGTGAACTAATGCAATAAAAATAATGCAAGAAATAATTATGATATGGCCGGGCCATAATGGTCTTCAAAACATACCGCATAATTATGAAAAAAAAATACTTAAAAAATATTTTTTTGAAAATATGTTTTGTTGAAAAACATTTTTGAATTTTTTTTGCGGGCAAATCGATAACAAAATTTTGAATGCCGTTAAAATTAATTTTTATTATGCACAGTTCTCGAGATATTGGCCTCCGTCGGAACCTCCTTAATGATTTCTTCAAATTACCTTTTGTGTTGAGTTTCTTCGCGATGGTAATCTTTCAACTAATCGGCTTCGTCTACTAGACTGTACGTTTTCGCGCGAAGATTCATGATGAGGCTTTGTCGCCTCTGATTTTCTAGTTTTCATCAAATTTGTAAATCGATCATTTAGCGAAACTTTTGAGGTAGNTAATGCAATAAAAATAATGCAATAAAAATAATGCAATAATTATGATATGGCCGGGCCATAATGGTCTTCAAAACATACCGCATAATTATGAAAAAAAATACTTAAAAAATATTTTTTTGAAAATATGTTTTGTTGAAAAACATTTTTGAATTTTTTTTGCGAGCAAATCGATAACAAAATTTTGAATGCCGTTAAAATAAATTTTATTATGCACAGATCTCGAGATATTGGCCTCCGTCGGAACCCCCTTAATGATTTCTTCAAATTACCTTTTGTGTTGAGTTTCTTCGCGATGGTAATCTTCCAACTAATCGGCTTCGTCTACTAGACTGTACGTTTTCGCGCGAAGATTCATGACGAGGCTTTGTCGCCTCTGATTTCCTAGTTTTCATCAAATTTTTAAATCGATCATTTAGCGAAACTTTTGAGGTAGACTGAACTTTCATAACCTCTGGAAATACGGTCATCATAATCTGAAAAGAAACAAATTCTTGATTCAATTTAAAAGTCGAATATAAATACTTTCTAAAATATTAGACTTCATTTTGGCCAAGATAAACAGCAAGAAAAATCATTTGCGGGTTATTTTCGCTTAAAAAATTTGCAAAAATTTGATTTTTCTAGAATCTCCAACGAATTTTCATTTGTTGGTTTTTGCCCCTTGAATTTGATGAAAAAAGCACTTTTTGCAAAAATTTGTGGAGCATATTTTTGTTGTTTTAATGGCCCAGAAAAACGAAGAATAAACGGGTTTTCTGATTTTTCCGGGGCAAAACTGTTTGGACGTGAAATTTTAATTATTCGTTGGAAATTTTTCTAGACTTAAATAAATTTTTTTCCGATTACATGTTTGTTTAACAGATAACATTCAATCAATAGTACGCCCAATACGTGCAGTTTTGACCATGATTTGATAAATGAAATTTTTTTGTGATATTTTGATAACACCTAAAGAATCCGAACCACCTTAAAAAAAACGAAACTGGCAGAAAAACCAAACATTTTGCCGATACCTACGGAGTCCAAAAAACCTCGTGAAAGCACGAGATTGGCAGACAGTTGTTTGACAAAAGTTACTTTGAATAACCAAAAATTTCCGACCTTCCACATAGCAAAAATGAGGCTATATCCCTTTATCACTTTTTGGTTAGAATGCGTAGCCACTACTAATTTGAAAGTATCAAATGCTTCGCAACTATAATGTTTCTGGAAACGTAATTATAAAATATGGTCTTATTATCTACCGTTCTCGCTCAAGAGCAAACAACATTTTCTTATAACAGACACTCAGAAGAATTTCAATATTATTTCGAAATTTCTACGATTGCTTAATTTCATATAACTAAACAGCCCACGTTGAAATCTAAAATCATGGAATAAAGTTGACAGTACTACTCCCCCCTTTACGGCATTGATGCTTTCGGAATTGTTTTTACTAACGCCAGAAAAAAATATGAATTATTCAAAATAAATTAAGTTATCGATCACATTTAATTTACAAGATGACCGAAATGATACCATTCGTAGCTGTTTTTGTTATACTTTGCGGTCTTTAAAATATCTTTGATGTATGAGATGATATTTCACACTTGAAAGATGTATGAATATCAACCACTTGTTTCACAATTCAGAAAATTAAACTGTAAGTTGCATTTTCTTAAAAACGGCTAGAAAAATGTGAAAATTGAATGTATCACTCAGAAATAAATATACTTTTATATCTTTAGTACATAAATGTGCTCTCTCACTCAGTGTTTACACATGAAATGCACAAATGTTAATTTTATCTCTCTAGCATGCTGATCAGTATTCCCGAAAGAAATTCCCCTTCATGAAAAAAATATTCGCGTTCATATCCATCCGCGTGAAAATAATCAATTAAATACATGTTTTATTGTAAAAAACGTTTCAGTTAATTTAATTTTAATCAATAAACGTGTGATTTGCGACTTTCGGTTTCGAACAGTTGAGCTTGCGTAATTTACAGCTTAGTCAGCGCCTTAGTTTTTTTACAACGTAGGTTGTAAAATCGAGCATCAAATTGTTTTATCGCAGAGTGAAAGTTCAGCAACTTTCGACATGAATTAAAATGATCTCAAATTCATTTCTTCAACATAAAGTTTCAGATATGAAAATAAAATGAATATTGTAAACTAAAAATTTAATTAATTGCCGCTCAGCCAAGAATGTTCGAGTTTAAATCAGAGCAAATTTATGTTCAAACACAAGACCATAATTTTATTGACGTCTATTGCCAGCAGCGACTTTCCCAAAACTCAGAAAAATGATTTAATAATACTTTCGGGTGTATTTTCTCGGGTCGATGAAACAATACATTTTGTGGTTTTCACTTTTGCTACAACATAAAAAAACCAATTACATAACCACAATCTTTTTAAACTTTCGAGATCGAATAATTTTTTATTAGAACATTAAATTGTTTGGAAGCAGCAAATAAATTATAATCGGGAATTTTTTGATAAATTTTCTTAGCGAAATCGCCACTTTCGGCGATATAGACAGCCTGAGTTTTCTCGGTGACCGCCGCTTTTAATTTTGCCAAAAATGACAAATAAATACAGTATTCGGATATTGATCAATCACCAATAAGTATTTTTGCGGAATAAAAAAACGCGCGTCAACGAGAAAACTCAGGCTGTGATAACAATATAAAATTAAACATATAATTCTTTGGAACAAAATGATGAAAAAGCGTAGGTTTTTAAGCTCATAATCTTTACCCAACCAAAGTGTCTCTCAGCAGTAAATAGGGTGTTTGGACTGATAAACTTATGACCTATTGAAACGACTTATTCTATTGTGTGAGATAGATCAAAATTAGAATGAAAAGAATTGGTCTACATCGATTCTAATCATCTTCTTTCAAATTATAATTAATCTAAAATGCTTTTCGAAAAAAAATAAAAAATTTCACGTTCGGAGTTTTTTCAAATATTTTGCCAGATATACTGTATGTGGTCATTTTGAGCTCTTTTAGAACTCAATCGGATCCACCCATTCTAATGTAAACTTTTGGTTGGGAAAAGGTGTCCCTGTATATCAAATAAACTGTTTTTCAATTTTTTGTCCATTAAAATTCTCAAATCAAGATAATCAGCCGGGATGATGGAATTTTAAATTAATTTTATATTCAGAATCACCGCGTTGAAATCTGGACCTGAGTGTAAAAAAATAAAATTTCTGATGAATTGGGTTTATATCCCTTTATCACTTTTTGATTAGAATGCGTAGCCACAACGTTAAAATCACACGTTAAAAGGAGTAGTGGCTACGCATTCTAACCAAAAAGTGATAAAGGGATATTGGCTGTTCTTTCTCAGATCACGGTTCCTAACATTTAAGACTCTCTCAGCCTGACATTTTTTAAATGATCCTTCCGCAACTAAAACAACAATTAAAAAGTACTAAATAATCATCATTTATATAAAAATAGATTTTTCTCATATTTTTAAGAAATATCCTTTATTTAAGAGAATTTTAATTATTGATTATTGGAATGGCAACTCTGACGGACCCGACAATCTTGCCGCCGTTGGTTTTCAATGATTCAAATAACAACACGGCTGCCGCAGTTACGTGTTTCTAAATTAAAGAAAAAACCAGAACTCTGAATTTTGGCTTTTAACGAGAGATAAATTTGTTGAAAATAATCTAAAAAGTGTATTTGAAATTGTTTTGGAATAAAAAATTAAAACATTGACAATTGCTCAAAAAACTGAGTTTTGTATGAGTCATACAGTATGACTTAAAAAAGGCCGATTTGAAAAAACATTGACGTCAATGATGAGTACCGTTTATATTTACCCGTCTTTTAGAAAAAATTTTTGTGGTCAGTTTAAACTCCATAACTTTTTTGGCATTTTAACTCTCATAGAAACCGGAAGGATAAAAAGTCAATTTTCCTACCTTTGATTAAATTTTCTTCCGAAAAAGTCCTAAAATGAAAAAAATATATTGCTCAAAATGAGCGCAAAAAAATTCCTAACAAGATGGCGAAATAATATCATTACAAATTTTGGACTTCCAAAATTTCTTACTTTAAAACGTCAAAAATATCAGAATACATTCAAACATATCATATATTACATATCCCTTTATCAAACTTATGTGCCAATCCCGGCCCTACTACTTAAAAACACACTACGTTTGCTTATCAGGGTCAAGATTGGCACAAAAGTGTGATAAGGGGATATGAGTTTCAGATTCCAAATTATAATTAGTTAGTAGTATCCAACAAATATTTTGGTACTGACAAATAATTTTTAGTCCCCTGATCATTTTTATTTATTTATTTCAATCTAAAAATTGTATTATTATGAGATGTTTCGTTTTTTGGGTCTTCAGAGTGAGAAAATTCGAGATTTTTAAACAGAAAACGGTTTTGATGTCGAAAATAATGTGACTTATCGGGCATTAGTTTGATTCATGTTAACATATTGATATTTTCACTTGAATCCTACTAAATATCATCGTTGTTTTGAGTGAGAATAAAATTTTGTAAATCATTTTTTTGACAAATTTCTGTAAAAAAAGTTTAAAAACAGCCTTGAAATAGTTAAGAAACGACTAGTTCTTCCTTTACTTATTGGTTGATAATAACCCTGTACATCAAATTTAAATTAATCAACATCTTACTAAAACTCAAATTTTCAGAATTTTTTTATTTTGACATCATCGACGATGATTCATCGTTGAATTTCATGCTTAATGGGAGTATACATTTTTGGTCGACGAAATGTTTCGTCGTTTTTCTTTCAAATGCCTATATTTTGCTGTGAAAACTGCGTAGGCGGAAATCAGCAGTACCAGTAAAATTCTAATTTACCGAATACTTTATTGTTCTGTTAATTTTTCATTTTCGCATTAAAAAACGTTGGTTTATGATATCAAAATGTGTCCGAAAAATGTATTTTTGCGACGAAAATGATTAATTGCACACGTTTTTTTTTAAATCTGTAGTTTTTTGCGCCGACGCATTTTTCATAGCAAAAGTTAAGCGAAAAATAGTCGACCTAAAATTTTGTCGACCAAAAATGTATACTCTGTTTAATGAATCCCTGACATTCTACAATAGGCTCTAAAATAAACTTGGAAGCAAAAACAGCTCTGACTAGGGAGAGTCAGTTTCCGGTTAATCACTAAAAGAACTTTTTATTGTTATTAACTACTGACTGTTATACTAAATGAACTTCTCAGTTTTTTCGAATGTTGTAATCGAAGAAATAATATCAAATTTTTTAGTGTGGATTATTTAAGTATAAAAAATAATTTTTAACAACGTAATAATAATTTAAATGATAATTTGTAAATTAATTTTAAGGATAAACATTATAGAACGTGGTTTATACAAACACTCAGTACAGAGGGGGCGATATCGCTGACGCAATATCGCCGAATTTGCCGAAATCGCCGTTAAAAACCCATGCAATTTCACCATTTTTCGATAAAATACTTCCAGTGCTAATACCGCCGAATGTGCCAATATCGCCAAAAATGTCGAATATTGCTGAGTTTTCTTAAAATTTCATGAATGACGTCCTTTTTAAAATTGAATTTCCCAAATTTCGTCTTATCAGTTTTAAACTAAATGTGTTTGGTAGAGTACTTTATTCTACGCATTTTGGTGATAAACTTCATTCGAACTTACTGTTAAAACCCTAATAAAATTAAAAATTGTTTCGACATATGACGTCATTTTGAACGCCTACGTTTTTTTCATTATTGAACAAAATGTTTTTTTCTGTTTATATATCGTCGAAAGTGCCAATATTGCCGAAATTGCCCAATATCGCTGAAATTTTTTAGGGAAATAACTTTAGGCGATATTGCTCCTCCCTGTTTATAACCATTGGTTATGAAACACTGTTGTCACCTGATAGAAATAGATCGAAATTTCAAATTAATATAATTTAATTTACATCTGAATTGGTAAATTTAAATTTTTGAGTCGAAATCATTGTGAAATTCAAATCCAATTCGTAAATCGAAGTTTAATAAAATTTCGAAAGTTGGTTATTTTGATAAATGTAGAAAAAAATATCTAATAACAAATTATTTTAATTTTAATAATAATTTGTATCCTAAATTCTCATCCTGAATATCATGATAAGTGGTCAAAATATTTGAAGCTTTAAATAATCAATCCTTTGATATGAATTATAAGAAATTCTGCATAATTAAATTTTAATCATAATATTTAATATGATTTGTTTTTTTTGAGATGCAAAATAATTAAAATTGCAAAATCAAATTGTAATTCTTGATTTAACGTCGATTATTCGCCATTTTTGGCTATCATCAGGACTACAGTACAAAGTTTATAATATAATTATAATAATAATTATAAATAATAATTATATATAATAATTATAATAATAAATAATAATAATTATAATAATAATTATAAAATAATTTAAATTACAGTTCCCTGACCCCGTAAGTCGTCCCTTAAAAATGCGCTTATTAATCCGATGCGATGCTAATATTTTTAAAAATGAATATTAATAGTTTTCAAAAAAACAAAATATAAAATACAGTCCTCGTTCTATTTTGAAATATTTTGAAACAAACTCAGAGTCTGATGTGCCCCTCGATGACCATGTCGAAATGCAAGAAGAAAAATGGCACTGTGATGCGCTTGGTTATAATACCTGTGTGAAATTGATGCACAATGAAGAAGGAAATTTTCAAAAATAATTTGAATCAAATATTTTCTATTTTTATACGACTCTTTAAAATTTTTTACTTTTTTCAGAAAAAAATTAAAATTTTGTTACCAAAAATAATTTGTTCCAAAAATTTTGTACCAAAAATAATTTGTTCCGCGGGGTACAATTTGAAATAATTGAAGAAATGTTCAGTGAATAATCTGATTTGTCGTTGATATCTTAGATTGTTTTCGGATTATATTTGAATTCTAAATATTTCTTTAAAAAGTTATCAAGCAAAATGATAAAAACAAACTGTTAGTTGGAGCTATCTGGGAAGTTGCAAAAGTTAATTGTCAAAATATGGGAGCAGATTTGGTCAAATTGAGAGATCAACAGTACTTAGAATGGGTATGTTGTATAATTGAATATGTCTTGCAAAATTATTTATTCCTATCTCCAAAAATATTTTTTTATATCACGAGATTCCTTCGATGGACTTTATGGGAATATGGTTTCTACAATAGTGCAAGAATCAAGAATTATCATTTTTAAATTTAATCGACCAGAGTTCAAGACAAAAATTTTATTTTTGTTTGAAATTTTTCAATTGAACAAGGATCTTGATTGGTAGAAATTAAAATCAATCGAATACGAGCATTTTGTCTCAACTTTAAATAAATTTGTTAGGCTGGTTTCATATATCAATCGATGATAACTTCGAGTTCAATGATCGTAAATACGTATATCCCTTTAACACCTTTCTTTTAATCTATGATGTGCGGGATTAAAAGCGGCCTCATGAGTGGCTAGGAGGGGTCTTAGGAGTGTTAAGATTGGCCCCTCAGCCCGCACATTATAGATTAACCGAAAGGTGTTAAAGAGATATACGTAAATATGCATTTTTGTTAATTTGTTAAAGTTTTCGATAATCTATATCATTTTCAGGCAAACTTTTTTACAACTTAATTTTAACCACAAAAATAACACAAAAGTTAAGTTTAACTAAATCTAGAAATCAAATATTTTTGATGCAACTTTTTACGTGAATACGTAAGTATACCCCCATCCCAATTTTCGACAAGTTTGTCTTTAAAATATCGAAATTCGTCAGTCTAAAATTTCAACGAAAAAACAAATCAAAACTGCAACGCTTTGTCGCTTAAAGAGCAAAGATTTCATGAAAATTAAGTTTTGGGGCCACCTTGGGTCAACATACAAAATTATGTACAAACAAGTAAAATGAATAATTTCGTAAAAACATGAGAAAAAGTTTTGACAGCGGAATTCGCATTCGAAACCTTTTTGATCACATTTTTTTATTAAGCTGGATTTGATTCGCGACAATGTGCAAGATGCAGCTCCAATTTACATGCAGAAACATTTTGATGAATATTGGACTTTTTATAATGACAAGCAAGATGAAGCGTTCACGCTACAAGAACTGAAGAAATGGGATAATGACGTCATAAGAAACGGATTTTAATGGACAAAAATTCAATGAAATACCATCTCAATTTATACTTTCCGACATGGGTCTGAGAATTTGTTTAGAAAATATTTTGAACTTTTATAAAAATTATTTTTACCGGATAAAGAATATTATATTTTCATTCGAAAATATTTTTCGTAGTTTGCATTGTTTGTTCTGAACAAATTATTTATTAACTTGACTTAAAACTTTTTGATTAAAAAATTCTCAAATATATCAAGATGGCCTGATTAAATATCCCCTATTTACACTTTTGTTAATATCCCGGCTCTGATTAGGAAACGTAGTGTGTTTTAAAGTAGTAGGGCCGGGATATTAACAATAGTGTGAATATGGGATATAGGAAAAATCTGGAAAAATTAAGTCTAGCTAAAAAACTTTGTACTATCTACTCAGAGGATCCCGCTTTTAGCGTATGAGAATAACGCGTCTCTGATCGGCTTTAAGAGATTGGCCCCTTCAACATGGAAAGAATAAATGATGCATTTTTTGCGTATAACGTCGGTCGCTCTGAGTGGATTGTATTTTTTTTTCAGTTGAAAATGTTCCCGTAAATTAAAAAAAAAACATTTTAGAGATTCAAACCGACATTAAATCAAGTTCTGATTTTTGACCAAAATAAATTTGATTTGGAAATTTTTAATTTACCCAAAAAGCTTGAAACGGGTTTTTTAAGTACTGTTGACCGTATCGGGAATAGTTTTTCTCAAACAAGTGTCTCTCAGTAGTAAATAAGGTTTTTGCAATTTTTTTGTGAAAAACACAAAATTAATCTCAAATGTTTATCGAAAAGTCAAAAAATGGTCAGATTCAGACCAATTATTTCTAGGCTTCCAGTTATGCGCGTTCAAAGATGCTCTTTACTGGTAGGTACAAGACCAAGAGCCGCTAGCGGTGTGGTAGGGCTGGTGCTGTTGATGAATAAGAGACTGATGCTTTTATTAACATAAATATAATTACGATTCTAATGAGTTTGTGAAGGTAATAAAAATATAATTGATTTTGAAAATAATAAAATACAATAAATTTATGTTTTTTTTGAAATAAATCAAGNTACAAAATTAATAAAAATGCATCAAATCATGGAAAAATATAAGTCTACTACTTACTATTTCGGTGACTTTTCTCATAAAATCCGTTGTTTTGTGCTGATTCACCAGTTTCAGCTTTTGAGAGCGTAGACGTGCCTGCACAAACTGGTAACGGAACTGGAGGAATTTCTCCAGTTATCCCGGAGTTTATGAATTGGGCAGTTGGGGAACCTGACGATGATAATGATCAAGTTATTCGGTTTAAAAAAAATATTTTCCCGGCAAAAGGAGTCCCGGTTAAAAATATCCCACAATTGTAGCCAAGAAAGTAAAAAAACTTTGAGAACATAAAAATTTGTTGCATTGGTAAGGCACAATGGTACCAATTTAACTAGATTCAATTGCAATCTTTAATAGAATATAAAATTTAGAATCAATTTTTCAAAAATTCTGACATTAAAAATCAATTTCGAACTTTGAAATGAAAACAATTAATATCAATTGATTAATGAAATTAAGGGTCTCGGTGCATTTTGACAGATTTGCACTTTTTCAATTTTTTTTGTCTTGATCGGAAACTTTTTGTCACTTTAAAATTTTCGGATATAAACTTTTTAAAACACAAGTTGCCACTTTTCAGCTTACTTTGTATAATCTGAATTTCTGCAGATTGATTATTTTTACTTTATAAATCGTTTTTTGAAAAAACACTCAAAAACGCGCGTTTGTAAGTTACGTGTCTAAATTACAGTAAAATTTATTTCAATTTTTTTATTAATTAGGAGCTCTGAAAGTAGGTCTGTCGACCGTTCGAAACTTTATTAAGTTTTAATCATACATTTAAAAGTCTAATGCGAAAATTTTTTTTTGAANTCAAAATCTATCTCCTCCTAGGATATATTAACAAAATGGCTCAAATTGTTATCAAGTCTTCCTAAGAACAATTGTGAGGGACCACCGTCGGGCTTTTCTGCAATTTCCAGCTTAAACTCGAAATATGATTTTTTTGGTCATTTTCCAAAAAAAATTCGAAAAAAAAAGTGCTTCGATTTTTTCGAAAGTAGGCTCAAAAGAAAGCTAGTGAAACACTGATGAGAAAGTTGGCTTATGTCAAGTCAATATTTTGAAGTTTTAGTTGTCAAATTTGAGCAAACGTTATTTTTTAACTTCATCTTTCAAAAAATACTTAAAAAAAATCGAAAAAATGCAAAAATTTCGAAAAAAAATTTTTGATGATTGGGTTCTTAGTACACTTAATAATCACCCCGTATCAATTTGGAGCGTTTTTAATGCCTCTAAGGCCTTTATTAAATCACCTGCTTAAGGGGGTGCTTAAGGGGGTGGTCGTCGCATTTTAAGGCAAAAATGGGGTTTTCAATGACCAATTGTAGCAAAAGTACAAATCGTCGGACCAAAAATTACCTCTCTCTGATATATTTGAACAAAAATCTTGCATCCTAAAAATAAATCAAAAGTGACGGATGGCTCGTCCAATCAGAAACGTGCTTACGAAAATAACGGAATTTTTTTTTCAAAATGTATCTCCTCTCTGAGTTTTTAGGGTAAAACAATGATTTATGACTCAAATAAACCGGACAAAACGTGAGCAAAACACCAGGTTGAGTTTTTTCGGAAATTCTTGAATTTGCTTTCAGTATCACCAAAAAACTGTATTTTGACCCTTGTTTAGGGGTCTCAATCAAAATGTATCTCCTCCCCGGATTTAAAAGTCACACATTCGAAACCCAAATAAATGTGCAGCTGAACAGTCCGTGCAAAACACCAAGTTGAGTTTTGTCTAAATTTCTGACTCGTTTTTCTGTAAATCGTGTTTTAAATTTCCAAAAATCAAGAAATTTCAACATTTTTCATACGAAATATTTTTGAACTCATCAAAAAGTGCTTTCCTAGCCATGTATCAAAATAAAACGACTACCAAAATGCTTGTAATTTTCCATATTTTCATAAAAAANGAGAGAGATGCCTCATGATTGGCTAAAGGGGTATTAGGAGTGTTAGGATGGCTCCCTCACCTACTCTCTCAAAATCATCTAAAAGGTGTTAAACGGATATAGCGCTAAATTATGCATTTTGTTAATTTGTTACAAATTTTCGATAATCTATATCATTTTCAGGCAAACTTTTTTACAACTTAATTTTAACCACAAAAATAACACAAAAGTTAAGTTTAACTAAATCTAGAAATCAAATATTTTTGATGCAACTTTTTACGTGAATACGTAAGTATACCCCCATCCCAATTTTCGACAAGTTTGTCTTTAAAATATCGAAATTCGTCAGTCTAAAATTTCAACGAAAATCAAAACTGCCAACGCTTTGTCGCTAAAGAGCAAAGAGTTCATGAAATTTAAGTTTTGGCACCTTGGGGTCAACATACATAATTGATGTACAAACAAGTAAAATGATAATTTCCTCGTCGAAAATTTCTGAATTTGCCAGGGTGATTTCGTAAAAACATGAGAAAAAGTTTTGACAGCGGAATTCGCATTCGAAACCTTTTTGATCACATTTTTTTATTAAGCTGGATTTGATTCGCGACAATGTGCAAGATGCAGCTCCAATTTACATGCAGAAACATTTTGATGAATATTGGACTTTTTATAATGACAAGCAAGATGAAGCGTTCACGCTACAAGAACTGAAGAAATGGGATAATGACGTCATAAGAAACGGATTTTAATGGACAAAAATTCAATGAAATACCATCTCAATTTATACTTTCCGACATGGGTCTGAGAATTTGTTTAGAAAATATTTTGAACTTTTATAAAAATTATTTTTACCGGATAAAGAATATTATATTTTCATTCGAAAATATTTTTCGTAGTTTGCATTGTTTGTTCTGAACAAATTATTTATTAACTTGACTTAAAACTTTTTGATTAAAAAATTCTCAAATATATCAAGATGGCCTGATTAAATATCCCCTATTTACACTTTTGTTAATATCCCGGCTCTGATTAGGAAACGTAGTGTGTTTTAAAGTAGTAGGGCCGGGATATTAACAATAGTGTGAATATGGGATATAGGAAAAATCTGGAAAAATTAAGTCTAGCTAAAAAACTTTGTACTATCTACTCAGAGGATCCCGCTTTTAGCGTATGAGAATAACGCGTCTCTGATCGGCTTTAAGAGATTGGCCCCTTCAACATGGAAAGAATAAATGATGCATTTTTTGCGTATAACGTCGGTCGCTCTGAGTGGATTGTATTTTTTTTTCAGTTGAAAATGTTCCCGTAAATTAAAAAAAAAACATTTTAGAGATTCAAACCGACATTAAATCAAGTTCTGATTTTTGACCAAAATAAATTTGATTTGGAAATTTTTAATTTACCCAAAAAGCTTGAAACGGGTTTTTTAAGTACTGTTGACCGTATCGGGAATAGTTTTTCTCAAACAAGTGTCTCTCAGTAGTAAATAAGGTTTTTGCAATTTTTTTGTGAAAAACACAAAATTAATCTCAAATGTTTATCGAAAAGTCAAAAAATGGTCAGATTCAGACCAATTATTTCTAGGCTTCCAGTTATGCGCGTTCAAAGATGCTCTTTACTGGTAGGTACAAGACCAAGAGCCGCTAGCGGTGTGGTAGGGCTGGTGCTGTTGATGAATAAGAGACTGATGCTTTTATTAACATAAATATAATTACGATTCTAATGAGTTTGTGAAGGTAATAAAAATATAATTGATTTTGAAAATAATAAAATACAATAAATTTATGTTTTTTTTGA
>SCLH01000781.1:175891-193488 GCA_004367855.1 Oikopleura vanhoeffeni | reverse complement strand
CTGAATGAATCATGATGGTTAGTATAACTTAATTGGGTTCCTGAAGACAAAACAGATTTCATAAATATTCCATTATGCATCTCATTACAAGTATAACAATCATGATTTCTGAATAAAATTATAGTTGTCAAAATACATAAGTATGTATTATTTCAAGTTTCACATAACTTTTTCCGCTTTTCTCCAAATTTATCCTGCTACTCTTTTTATGCGCAAGATAAAATAATCATTTTTAGGACTTTGGAGTCGGTGCATTTTGGCATTTCGAACGGAAGTTGCCCTTTTGAGCTCACTTTTTATGATCTTAATTTTTTTAGGTCGATTATTTTCACTTTATAATTTTTTTTTTGAAAAACACTCAAAAAACGCGCGTTAGCCATCGAAGGTGTCTAAATTACAGTTAAATTTATTTTTTATTTATCAGAAGCCCTAAAAAACGGTTTCGACCACCGTTGAAACACAACAATATTATTTAACTCTGACCCTATTCTCTTAACAAACAGTCTTGCATCGTTTTTCACCGTGTACACTGGACACGATTGTACCTGACCCTAAATCTAATCCTTTAAACATACGGAAGTATTTTGTCTTCACTGAAAATTATGATGTTCACTTTGAGCATTGCAAAACATTTTGTAGTAAAAAAATCACTTAGGTGCAAAAAGAATAGGGTTCCTGCGTAACCCGACTATTCTCAACCCAACCCTATTTTTTTCGGACAAACAGTTTTGCTCGGTTCTGGACCGTGTACACTGGACACGAATAAGACGATCGCGAAGTTTTCAATCACCATTCATCTCGGATTGTATAGCATGACTTATACGGCTTCAGTGAAGTTGTGCGCTAATCACGCATATTGAATTATTCTCCAATAATAAAAATTTTCAGCTCGATCTAAAAAAATTGAGCTTGAATAGCAAATTTGATGCAAACTAATGAAATATAAAGTTTGATGTACTTGACTTTGAGGGGACGCAAACGTAATTTTCGTGTCGTGAAAATGAAATTAGATAACATGTGCCTAAAATTCAGGCTTGGCCTGATATATTTCATGTGACGAAATTCTCCAGTGATCTCCTCATTTTCAGGTTTTTTTAGGCATATCCATGTATATTTTACGTTCGAACAGCCTAGCACGAGTTCTCGAATGGAATTCCTCACATAGCCCTTTTATTCTCACCCAAGCCCTATTTTTCGTCTAACAAACAGTTTTTCACGATTTTGTACCATGTACACTGAGGACAAGTTAGGCTGGACAAAGTTATGACGATTATTATTTTCGAAGCATTTAACATAAAAAATCTTATGTGAAATTGTGCGCCGATCACGAATGCTGATTTTATTCAAAAAATTAATTGCAAAAAATAAACAATATTTCTTTGACCCCCTGAAATTTTCATGAGGACAGTTTCGTTAAAATATGTTTTTTTGCTGAAAATTGTTTTTGTTGAAAAATGTTTTTTTTGTTAAAAAATATTTTTTGTTAAGGGTATCCCGGTCCCTAATTTAACATATTCTTGATGAAATATTAGCCAAACACAGCTTCAAGGATATTATTCAGAAATAAACGTAAATTTTAACATGACCTGTATAATTAGTATTTGAAACTTCTAAGGAGCGCTTTTGTCGTTAAGTGCTATATTTTTACTAGAATATGCGATAAACCACCGTTTTTGGGCTTTGTTCATTGGAGAATGTTTTAATCGTTAAAAAATATTTTTTTTGTTGAAAATTGTTTTTGTTTGTTAAAAAAATGTTTTTTGTTAAAAAAGGTTTTTCCCGAAGTATGGGTATTAAAATTACTCCAGTTTATTACAACTTGACCATGTTTTCAGAAAAAATGTATTATGATAAAATTGAGAACATTTTTTGTTTGATTCTCAATTCATCAGGGTCCCCCCTAATTGAATGTTAAAGTCAATATTGATGCAGTATGTGACGCGAAATTTGTCGATAACTATGATGATTATGAAGGATGCTGCCTTTAAACATTAACACTAAGAGTTTTTATGTCTAAAGCAAAAAATGAAAAGACGATCCATGTTTATATGGTGATCAACCTTTCTGAAAATTTTTTTTTTCATTTTTTGCAACTGATTGAGATTTCTGGCTTTTATTTTAATTTTGATAAAAACTTGAAATCAAAAAAAACCTCCAAAAATAATTCACAGAAAACTGTCAAATTCTTATTCATAGATAATTTCACGAAGAATAACTTCATAACCCTTGACTGAGAGTCTAAGCTTAATTCTTGATGCCGAAATAACTTACGTGTTTGTTGAATGAACGCAGCGTTCTGAACTTTTCAAATCAATAAACTTTCAAATTATTTCATAAAAATATCGAAACTGTTCGAACAAATAAACCATATCTAAATTTGTGGATTTATTCACGTCAGATTATGATGGCACATAAATTAGTTCTGAATTGAATGCACATTTGTTCGAAATTTGTTCAATTCCAAATAAGGTTTTGTTTAAAATTTGAATCTTGAATATTACGAAACAAAATTTTCTTAAACTTCATCATTTTTGAACAGCTTTAAGAAAATACATCAGAGAGCGTTTTTATTTTTCAGGAGACGTTCTGAGCTTGATTTAAAAAACTATTTCAAATTTCCCAAAAAGAACGTAAATTCTAAAAGTTTTTTTTTCTGAAAATCTTCGGTACGAACTTAAATAGTTCAAGTACCAGATACAAAAAATATGACTTTCCGTTGTCAAAAAAACATAAAACCGTTTTTGAGGCATATTTGAGACTTTTCAAAATAGATAATAGAAAAAGAACACTTTTCTTAACCTCCTCACACCCTTTGACGATATATAGCTGTGAGATAACAAAACAAAAAAAAACTATGGCTAAACGGTATGCAAGGTACCGAATCGCCTTAAAATATGACTAAAAAGTACCTGGGGTACCGAATGGCCATAATTTCAAAAAAATCATGCTGAGAACTAAGAAACACCTGTAGATGTCCTGTGGTTATGGCTATTCGGTACCCCAGATACCGAATAGCCTTATGGCTAAAACGACCACCCCCATGTATAGGCAAACAAATTTTTAGGGGTTGAAACGGCGCAGAAATAACATCATCACAGACCTTTAGTTTAAATATTCCATAAAGTTTGCAATTTTATATAAAAAAACAGTGTTTAAAATTTCATGCGATTTGCCGTTCAAAAAATATTTTTTCCTACTTTTTTGACGGATTTCTGCCAAAATTTTTTAAAAAAAAGTTTGTGCAAAAACGATACATGATATCTTTATTCTGAGTAAGCCAGTTTTTAGGAAAGTATTTGAGGGTTTTTTGATATAAGTTTTTTTGATCTGCAGTTTTAATCTGAAGTTTTATTTCTTCACCAGTGATTTTTATGGAACTCAAAATATTGAGAAAAATATTTTTTCAAAAAATTATTTCCCAGTCAAATTGAAGGGTAATTAAACTCAACTGAGGCGAACAAAGACAAATCGAGCAATTGTAGAACATAAGATGGTACTGATTTTAAGTCACCAGCTGATTAGACATATTTTTCACATTTTGCTGCGTTTATTTTGACGCGCGGAGATATGAATTATTGTTTTATAAGCGATCGAAATATCATATTTCAAATATGACCAGCTATAAATAGCCAGAGTTTCATTTGTGATTTTGTAACTTATATGTCATTGTCAAAAACGTATGGTTTTCCGAGAAATACAAGGTGAGTTAACCTCTATTTTCTGTCGCAGTTATCGAATTAACAGACTTCAAAATTTAAAAATGTAAGGTTTTATTTACTTAATTTTATCCTTGATCTCAATCAATAAAAAATAACTTAATCGATAGTTTTTTTAGTTTTTCCGTAATAAGTGCTCAAAGTCGTGCCTTTATATAGGCTTTTGGGTGTGAGGCGAAGTTCTGGTTTCTGGGTGTGAGGGGGTTAATAGGACGATCAAAAATAGAATTATTTTTTAGCTCTCGGTTAAATTCATTTACCGGTTGGTTTAACATGCGATCGTAAAAATTTACCCAAAAAAGGTTTCCCAGTGATTCCAAACTTCCATTTTTAGAATATTTATAATATTGTGAATAAAAAGTTATGAGCCCTTAAGGGGGTGCCATAAACCCTGCAGACTGGAGTCAATATTACTTACGAAAATAATAAGTCAGTATATGTTTTTATGCTTATTAAAGTTAGCTGATCCGATATAAATATGTTTCAGCCTGATAAAATTATTTTTATTCATTTTAGGAAAGATTTGAGTTCGAGTTTTCATTTTTTAAATCGTAAAAATTTGAAAAAAATAAAAGAAATATGAAAATTTTTCGTATTTTTCGGCCAAAATTTTTTATGTTTTTAATATTTCAATTTGTGACAAAAAACAAAAAAAGTGGCTACTTTGACTTTCTTCAAAAACGCCTACATATTTTTTGACAGCCGTTTGAAAAATCATAAAATCTTTATTTTTCATCTTCTGTTGAATTTTATGGAAATATTATGAAAATTTTCCGCAAATCCTGTCCAAAATTTTAAATTTATGGTTTTTCGAATTATCCATAAAAAATCAGGTAGAATCAATTANATCAGTCGTTGATCTTTTAAAAGCACAAAACAACCCAAATAAGAACAAAAAAAATTCGAAAATTATGCGTTTTTTTTATTTTTTTCTAAGTATTTTTCTCAAAATTAAGTTCAAAAATAACTTGACCAATTTGACTACTAAAACTTCAAAATATCGGGTTGACGTAAGCCAACTTTCTCTTCAGTGTTCCCCCAGCTTTCTTTTGAGCCTATTTTCGAAAAAATGGAAGCACTTTTATTTCCGGAAATTTTTTCACGTGACCTTGAAAAATTCGTATTTTGAGTTTGGGGTCGAAATTAAAAAAAAACCTTTCACAGAAGTTTTAGATTGTTTTGAGCTTCCTTTTGCAAAAATTTGAGTTAATTTTGAAATATAACTAGAGGAGATAGAATTCCCGGTGAAAAATGTCAAAAAAAACGACGGTCTATCGCATAATATAGAAAAATAAAGCACTTATCGACAAAAACGCTTCCACAGAAGCTTTGTATACTAATTATGCAGGTTATGCTAAAAATAAGGTTTATTTCAAAATATAACCTCAGAGGAGATATAATTTCGGTTTTGGCTTAGATCTCCCTGTTTCGCTAATGTGTCTTGGAGTGTATTCATGCAAAAAAGTTTTGACACATGTGTTACGCAAGATGAAGGCTAGTTTTACAAACTGGCTAATCTGAATTATATCCTCGAGGCCCTGTTTGGCTAATATTTAATCGATAAAATGTCAAATTAGGAACCACCATGACATTAAGAAGTCTTTCGGGCTTATAAGTTATAGGCTATAACACCCCTTAAAATAATGTTCAAAATGAGCAGTTCACGAATCACCATGAATACTTAATTGTCAATTTTGACGTTACAATATTCAAAGTATTGACTAATGGTCACCACTGGTGACTCACCAGGACCAAACAGCCCCGATTTTGAAGTTGACTTAACTTGCTGTAGTGATTATATTGATGAATATGAACGGAAATCAAATACTCGTTAATTATAGAGTTTTAACTGTGATTCTTGAGAAAAAATTCGGTTCTTAAGAAAAATTTCGCCGGTACGGTTTCGTTCAGCCAGATCGACTTTGAACATGTTCCGTTTTTTAATCAGCTTCGGTTTCGAAAATCTCTGTTATGACTTGCTCGGTATCCTCAAGGTTTGGATCGGCAAGATCGATTACAGCAACCTTGGTTTGGGCAAACTTGATGTCGGCAAAACCAGTTCTGGCAACTTTGCTTCCAATATCAGCAATCTAAGGTACGGTAAGGCTTACCGGGTAAGCTCGGTTTGTTTAAACTCGGTGTCGGCAAGTTCGATTCCAGCAAGCTTTACTCAGGAGAGCTTAATTGTCAGCTTGCTTTTTCTTTTTGGCAAAGCTTACCGACGGAAAATTTGCAAAACCGCTCCATCAGGGGTTGGCACTTTTAATTACTTTGGAAAACGTCGTTCGCATGTCAGGCTAAACTTGTTTTCCCAGTAATTTAAACTGGTATGAGTTCCTCATCCCAAGTCGTATTTGTTTTCTACTCCAGTTCCGCCCGATCCCGCGTTTCATTTCCTAATACTTTCACTTTCAGGAACCTCGGAAAATAATCTTTTAAAAATAGCCAACAACAAATTTTGATAAATAATAATGTCTTAGAAGCAGAGAACATTTCAATTGATATACAGTATGTGATAAAATTGTTCGAGACCAAAAGCTCCAATTTCCTCAGGATTGAAAATAATTCTCCTGCCATTTATAGGTTTTGATCCAGAAAAATTTCCCTTGTTGCTCTCGAACAATTTTTTACATACTGTACAGTGTCACATTTGCTCCCAATTATAGATTTTTGCTGTAACTTGATTGGGACTGTTGATTGGTCAATGAGCATTTAAATCTGTGGAGCACATACGTGTTTGTAAATTCAAACTTTTAATTGGTTGAGGTTAAATTTTGCAAAAAGTAAGATTTAGAGCAAAAATGTAACATGCTATATGTTCTAATTTGATCTCCATTCGCGTACACGTACAGGTTGACTTTTCATTTTAATAGGCTTTTGAGCGAAAAAAAAAAAAAGGCAATTCTCCCTCCTTTTGTCTTTTTGACTGGATCCTAGAGTCAGTCCAGTAAAAGCCATAAGAAATTGGAAACTCGACCAGTAGTTATTTTTGTATAAAATTTGAAAACATTTGAGTCCCAAATCGGGACTCCCGATCAAATCCCTTCCGAGCAAAATCAGGATCCCGACTCGGGATTACTCAACCTTTTCATCGACCTTGACCTTAAAGTCATTGTTAGTAACTATTATGCGACATTGTTTAACCCGTTGTATTCCACCCGAATTATTTGTATTTTATGGCTACGACAGCGTTTTTAATTGTAAAATCTAAAGCTAATTTATTTATATGGTATTTTATGTTTAAGAAGTCAATATCCGAGATTGGTTATAAAACCATTCGAAATTTAAAATCGTAAAAACATATTTTTTATCCCAATTACGAACTTTGTGAGTTGGGTACTTGGAAGTTTTTCCTGTGTATAATTTATTTGCATTGCTCAATTTTAACGAAATTCTGGATTATAAAAATGATATAATTTTTAATAAAAACTCAACATTTGAATTAAGTGAAAATGGATGAAATTGAGCAAAATGCTGGAGAAACTCTGGAAAGACAACCTAAACAGGCTGAGGCGGAGAAAAATTCTGAGCCCGACATTCCATTGTGGCGAAAAATATTGATGAGTACACTGAAGATTTTAGGAGCGCTATTGTTTATATATCTATTCATTTTTTCAATTGGGCTTTTGTCGGATGGATTTCAAGTGCTTGGAGGTGCTTTTTTGAATCAAATATTGGACCAAATACAAGGTTTGAGCATTATTTCTTATCAATTTGTACCCAGACTAAAATGCATAAATTATTTAAAGAAAAACAAATTGATCCACTGTAGTATGTAGACCAGGCTTGTTAAAGGGATGGGTTTTGCGTGGGTTTTCCACCTTTTTTGCGTAGGTTTATGCAAAATATTGGAAAAATTGGGGATGGGGATAAAAAATCCGGTCGGGAAGGAAGCCCTTCACAAGCCCGATGTATAACACGGTAGAAACGGCAATTTTTCGTTGCTAAACATTTTTTAAATTTTATTTAAATTGTCATTCTTGAAAAAATATGATGTTCGGAACAAAAAACATTTTGTAAAAAATTGTCAGCTACTTGCAAAAAATTAGAATCCGGCTTCAAATTGACTTTCTTAACTTCGAAATTTTGTTTAAATATTTTTCGACAACATTAAGAATTTGAAGCTTAAACAAAGGCAATTTAAAAATGGTTTCTCATTTTTTGGCATTAGCTGCAAATTTTTTTGTACTGAACAGGTAATATATTTTTCAGGGGCTTTAATTGGAACGGAATATTTTTCCGTTTCTACCTTAATTTAGAATCTCTTCCGCGTATAAAACTGAGATACAAAATGCGAATAATAAAAAGGTAATGTCGACTATCATCAATTTTCAAAAATTTAATGGAAATCTAGATAAAATTTGAAGAAAAGGTATAAAAAAATTAACAATAAATCATTCTGATCATCATTAATCGGATTTTTCATGTCTCTTAGCCCATATTTTGGATTTTGCGTGAGACAACTAAGAAATTTTATATTCTTAAGTAAATGGCTGTCAAAATCTTGGACCCAAATTTCAACACGTCATAAACAGTATAAATGGTTTATATTGAAAACTCTATACTCTCCAACCCGCTTTTTACACTATCCAGAATATCCCGGCCCTAATATTAAAAACACACTACGTTTACTATACGGGCCGGGATATTCCGGATAGTGTGGAAGAGGGATATTTCATTTATTCTAATAAAAATGATGATTAGAATTTTAAACATTTTCTATAAAAATATTCTCAATACATTCTCTTCACGACTTGTTTACCTTGATTTGGGAAGTTTATTCTCTTAAAAATGATCAAATAATAAAAAATGCAACGTTGCAAAAATGTATTTCTCTTTAAGGGATTTGACTGGCAGATTTGAAATATTCACGGTGATATATTTTGTAAACTAAAAGCTTATAAGAAAAACCGAAAATGCTAATTTGTAGATCGATCCTTAATCTTGCGAAAAAGTACATCACAAATAATTTTGACCATCACACCAATACGTACAGTATCGTAACAAGGTGACATTTTCAAATTGTCAAAAATCTATCTCTCCAGACGGTATATCAATTGAGCTCAAATTTTCACAGATCACGTAACGGGAGTATGCCAATCTTTCTCGAGAGCTTTTTTTGATCCGGCGACTAAACAATTCTAGAACGCCAAACCGACGATTTTCGCATTTCAGACTTCAAAATCTATCTCCTCGAGATATATTGTTAAATAGCTCAAATGTTTATCAAGTATTCCTAAGAACATATGTAAGAGTTCTCGAGGCTTTTTGCAATCGAGCAAGAACTCGAAATATGATTTTTGGTCATTTTCCAAAAATTTCCGAAAAAAAGGCTTCGATCTTTTCGAAAGTATTCTCAAGAAAGCCAGTGAAACACTGATGAGAAATTGCGTCACGTCAAGGTGATATTTTGAAGTGATCTTTTAAAAAATACTTAGAAAAAATCGAAAAATGCGAAATTTCGAAAAAATTTTTTGATGATTTGGTTTTAGTACACTTAATTATCACCCCGTATCATTTGGATCATTTTAATGCCTTAAGGCTTCATTTATCAGACAGATATTACCCTTAATTCCTTACTTAACTCACTTTTTAACTTACCCCTCAAACTTACCGACTTATTTTCACACGTTTTTTAGTAAAAATCATTATTGTCCCCCATGATTTGCCGAAAGCTGCCAATATCGACGATTTATTGCATTCGGCAGTTGAGCTAACTTTTAACATGATCCTAGCCTGACGAAATAAATGAAAAAAATTCAAAACATTAAATATTTTAAGACATTCTTGACAATCCATTTTGTGGTCTGATTATTGGGATTCTGTTGACTGTTATTTGCCAAAGTTCATCAACGTCTACCTCAATTTTTGTGACTATGGTTGCTGCAAATCTGCTGACTGTTGGACAAGCCATCTACTGTATTATGGGGGCAAATATTGGCACCTCAATTACATCGACGCTTGTCGCCTTTGGAAATATAGGTAAATAATAATGGTATTTTTGGGTGAAGTTTTCCTTAGAAATCAGAAATGAACGTTTAGACGGGAATAAATTTACAGCTTTAATTTCATTAACGAACCATTACAGTGGTCGACGAGTATTTCAAAGATTTTTCATTCATATTGAGAATTTTTCAGTTCATCCGATTTCGATTTTTTATGATGTAAATCGAAAAGTGTTCGGTTACCATAGAAAATGTTTTGAGAAGTCCGGGAGTCGAACCCAGGTAACCGGGATGATCATCGAGTTGCGCTTACCACTACGCCAACTGCTCATATAACTGACTAGAATATGCTGATTATGACGCGAAAACTTTCGCCCGAACAAAAGCATATTATCCCAACTAAACGTGCCTTCGACCAGCAAAAAAGTTTAGTGTGCCGATCCCAGCATGAATATATTATTTTGTTGAATTATTATAATCAGGCTTAAATAAATCTAATGCCAACATACTTTTTCCCGAAAAATCGTATCAAAACATGCCATAATTACCTTTTTGTCTGTGAAAAAACTTTTATGAAGCATTAGCATGTATGATATTATTTGCATGTATGATATCCCCTATTCACACTTTTGTGAATATCCCGGCCCTACTGCTTAAAAACACACTATGTTTCCTAATCAGGGCCGAGATATTCAAAAAAATGTGAATAGGGGATATGCTCCATAGGTTAAAGGGATCCCCTTTATGACACTTTGGGTAGCAAATACTGTTGGGAGATTTTTCTGTGTTTAAATATACGAGTAAAGTCTCCGAACAGCATTTTCTAACCAAAGTGTGATTAAGGATTATTTGTCGTTGATTTTATTTGAAATAAAAACTCAATGAAGGAAGTTTTTAAACAAAAACAGAGCGATAAACTGATCAGCCACCAAATCTATTTGTTCGAAGAGCAGAAAATTTTTGATCGGGGAAATTTTAGCAAATGTTTTCTCCAATCTTTATCCATGAAAAATTTTGGGCCGAAAAAATTGTACGGCCTTACAATATAGCCTATATTATATAGGCTTAAAAAGTCCAACAATTAAAAAAACGCATACAATGTGTCATTTTTTTCAAATAGTCAAATTTTGAGTTAATTCTGAAAACATGAATCAACTGGTTTCAGTGCAAATATTAGAAATATAATCGAAAAAAAAATATTTTCATAAATTTAATTATACTTGTATAGTTGATTGCAAAATACGCACTCTTTAATGCAAAATACAGACATTAAATTAGCAAAAAAAATTATGGGCAAAGGTTTCAAAATTTTTTCTATTATCAAAAAGACATATATCCTAATAAAAAATACATGTTTGAACAAAAACTTTTTTCTTATCTCATAAACCAACCGGTTTTATTTTTATTTGACTATTCTTGCTTATTTTTGCTGACGCACTTTTAAAGCAAAATATAGACTTTAAAAAAAATAACAGAAAAAAAGTTTGAAAAAAAATTTTAAATAAATTTTTCGAAGAACAGATTATCAAAATAACATTTATCACAGAAGTTTCAGTGAAATTTTTTTAAGTAAATATCTTTCGACAATTAAAAATTTTTACCAAAAAGATTTTTAAAATTAAATTATTAAAAATAGATTTGAAAAACATTGTTTTTGACAATTAATAAAATTCTTTAATTTAAGGGTCTCCCACCGAGTTTCGAGCGGCTATGGAGTCGGCATTGATGGGTTCTGCTTTCAATTGGATGACAGTGCTGGTCCTCTTACCGATCGAGGTTGCTTCTCACATGTTATTAAAACTTACCGGAGCCATTGTCGACCCAATTGCACAAGACAATGCAACTAGCATTGAAAAAATATTTAATCCTATTGCTTTTATTTGCGATCCTCTTCAAGATTTATTTTTGGTTATTGATAAACAAGGACTCGGCGAGTTAGATTACAACGGAACATTTGTACAGGAACGGATGATAATTAAAATTTTAAAAACTCGGGATTGCGTAGATATTTCGTGAAATTAAAAACTGAAAAAATGTAGAATTATGAAAATTCAAGTTTGCCCACAAGATGCCCAAGTATGATTTTAAGATCATATATGAGCTCCAGCTTCTGCAATTCATCATGCTCCCATAAGTTATCTGTCCATTCAAAATAATTTTTGTGATTAAAATTAAAAAAAAGATGCGCCTTCATTAAGATTTTTGTCGGTAAAAATTTCTACCAATCAAAATCGATCGTGTTGGTCAATTTTTGAGTTTTATTTTTGCTGATACCGAAAAAAGAGGATGTCCCATTTTTTGACGTCGTGTCCTCCCAACGCTATTGATACTCCAAGCAATGTAAATGCTTTGTTTTGAACGATCAGTCCTACTCAAAAACAACCCATTGTTTATGCTTTCTCACTGGCCAATAACAGCGCTCGCTTGGTTAAAGTATCAATAGCGCCGTGAGGGAACGACGCACAAAAAATGGGACATCCTGTATATTCTTTGTTGATAATGCACCACGTTTGAAAAAGTGATTGATTTTGCGTGAGTTTTCTATCTCTTTTTGCGTAGGTTTAAGCCAAAAATAGGGGGGAAATGTGGACAGAGATAAAAATTCCGGTTGGGGATGCATCCCTCTACAAGCTTTATAATGATCTATGATATCACGTGAGAAAAACAATTCGGACAGTATACAGTTAATAAGATAAAAATGGGATTAAAGGCACCTTTCAAAGTAAAAGACAGGACAAAAAGTGAAGCCTCCGATGAATTCATTTATTGTGTTAAATTAATTACGATTGGTTTTATTTTTCACAAATTCGAATCGAATTATTCGATGGATCTTTGAAGAATATGTTTTCAAAAATAAAGTTCATTTTTGTCATAACGGTAAAGTTTTTACTTTCCACTTTTTTTTTTTAAATATTTATCCAAATAATAGTATTGTCGAGAGCGAGTTAATTCAGTTGCAGACTGTAATGCCTTTTGTGACTACAAATCTGCTGAATGTGATTCAAGTATCGAGAATCAATGTTTCACTCAGGGAGATTTCAACTGCTCTTGGGACCAAAATCCACCCAATGAAACTTTTGCAATTTTTTATGGAGACAATTGTATTCAGCCAGAACATCATATGTTTATGAATGCTTGCTGGTCAGATGTAGCCGTTGGTGGAGTTTCGGTGGCTGTCGCTCTCGTTGTTATGTTTATTGCGGTAAGAAATATCTCATTTTATTTATATATTTGTAAAAAATTTTATTTGAATAAATTTTATTTCAAGAAGAATTTAATTGGATAATTTTATCTTAAATTACATCGCTATTAGCTAATTAGCGATTCGCTAATAAGCTTTAAATTCAGATGTGAGCCAAAAAAATAATTGGTACTTCCAAAATTGTTTATGACTAATTGAACTGTTTATCCGTATTATGCAGTTGTAAAGAAATTTCCAAAATTAAATTAAATATGAGATTTGACCGTTTTTTTTCGAAAATTTTCGATAGTCATCGAAAATCTTATCGATAGCCAATGACTCAATGTGGATGTAAATAACATGAGAAAATGCTAAGAATAATTTATTGGTTTTTCATAAAAACCTGAATTTTAAGATTTAATTTAAAACCCACTATTCATTGAACCCAAAATTGTGTCATTTCCGGTAATCAAAAAATCTCAAACTTTAAAATTCTGAAAAAAAAACTTGAAATGTTTCGAAAATATTTGGCAAAACATTGTCTTAATTACAGACTCTTTTGAACAAAAATGATACTTTCTAAAATTAGTTTTGTATTTTATTGAGAATAATTATCGAGAAATTTATATACAGTATCAAAATTTAGTTAGCGGGTGTAGTCAAGTGTCTAAAATCCTTGTTGGAAGATTCGATTGCCACACTTATCAAAGATAATATTGATAAAAATTTTCCCTATCCTATTGCATGGCTGACTCCAATTGTCTGGTTATTCGGTGGAATGGGACTCACAATAGCAGTACAATCCAGTTCGATCATTTTAGCCATTTTAACACCACTTGTAGGTGTAGGAATGATCAGTCTGGACAGAGCTTTTTCAGGTTAGTCCGAATTATAAAATTGTATTAAAAATTTTTATTTGTAAACTTGAAATGTATTAGGCTGTTTAAAATTTGTTTCTTCGATGTTTGATAATGTACAGTTACCGCTTCATACGACCAAGGGTAATTACCCCTGGGTAAAACGATCAATTTTTCGATTTGTTTGTGGTTCTCCGATGAAATAAAAAGGGGTTTTTAATTAATTTGAATAAATTTTGATTAATTTATGTTTCTGATCGGTTGAGATTTAAACCAGTAATTATTGGTATTCAACTTACTTTTTTCTAAAAATTTTGAAGTCAAAAAAATGAATATTAGAAAAATGAGGTTGAATTGATTAAAATTTGCTCATTTTTAATAGAAAATTGAAAACAAACAGCATGAACAAAACTTAGCCATAGTGAATAATTCTGATTGTTGAGAATTCAAACCAATCATATTCGGGCGTTGCCTTCAAAATTTTGAAGAAAAATGTTAGTAACGTCTAATTTTTTATAAATTTTTCGAGACAAATGTTCATATTATGAATGCTTTAGCTAATTAATCAGAAATTCATTAAGGAATAATGTTACAATGTTTAAACCCCTAAAATTCGAGGTTTTTGTTCCAGCCAAGTCGAAAGCATAGAAAAATGTCTAAAATTTAGTAAAAATTTTTGGTTCTGGAAAAACAACTATCCAACTCGGCAAGAGTTTTACCCGTGGCTTTTTGCCAGGAATGCGTCTACCCTGATTTTTCAAAAAAAAATTTTAGTCACTTGCGGTTGTCAAATTGGCACTACTGTCACTGGTCTGCTAGCTGCGTTAGCTAACCTTGGCACTGATGGATTCAAATCATCGCTTCAAATTGCTCTGGTGCACGTTTTCTTCAATGTTTTCGGCACTTTTATCTGGGGTATTTTCCCATTTATGCGAAAAGTCATTTTAAGTATGGCTGTTTTTGGAGGAAGACGAACAGAAAAATATCGATGGTGGGCTATTGTTTACCTTCTCGCCATGTTTTTGATAGTTCCAGTTCTCATATTTGCAATTTCAGTCAGGGATCATTAATTGACTATTCCGATTAAGTATATAGATAGCTCAAACTGAGCAAGAATATCTGATGAATGATAAAATTTAAAATGATTGATACGAATCGGACTATTTTTTGATTATTTTCTGAGATTCCTGAAATTGTTTAATTATCAGTTTTTGTTAAAAAATTGGAAACCATGGTCTGATTCAGAACCCTTATTTGTGAATTAACATTTTTCTGTAAATATTAATGCTCAGTTTGAGCTTTTAATAACTCAATCGAAAAATTCGTTTTCAAAAGCTCAATTGAATAAAAATGTATGCTAACAAAGTGGCCTGAAAGCCCCAGCAAGTACCGTTATAGATATCTCCTTAACTTTTTTGTTAGCCACGAAATGAGACAGCCTACTCTCACCGTATAAAAGGTTTCGCTCAAAATCGAGTCAAGGGGGTTTTATTAAGGCACAAAATTGCTAAGACTATTCGAAATAATTTTTTCAAATACATTGATTCCTTGTTAAGTTGGATCTACAATCGCGGCTAGTGTCATCGTTATTGCCTTTGTTTTCATCCTAATCGTTATCGGCACCATCAATTCGATACGAGAATGCAAGCCGACAATTTTGCCAAAATTTTTACTCTCCTGGAAATGGCTTCCTCTTTGCTGTCGTTCATTAGAACCGTATGATAGAATTTGTTTCAATCAAAAATTTTGCCCGTGTTGTGCAAATAAAGTTGACACCGAGGACATTTATGAAGAAGTGGACCCAAAGAATAACAATCAAGCTTTTACAACAGAGCTCTAGAAAAATAAAATTAAAATCGAAAACTCAAAACTAACTTATTAAAATTGAGAAAAGGTACTGTTGTCGCAATAATCGAAAATATAACTTTAACGATATAAGAAACGTTTTATGGAAGTTGAATATAAATTTTCCACTCCAAAAAGGCTTGCAAAGACCAAATTCAAAAAAATTGTCTTTATATTCTTAATGTTCCGATTTTGCGTCAAGTCACTATTCACCCCAATTAAACTGGTAAAAATATTCTATAAAGAATTTTTTATTAATTGAATACTTTTTAAAAATCAAAATCTACTTAATTATACTGTTATTATTTATTATAAGTAGAAATTTTATTAAAACTCGTTTGTACATATCCTTGTGAATAAATATAAATCAATATTATTTCATTCAACTCTTATTAAACACTGCATTCACGTCCCCCCTTAAGGGGTTCCGACAACGCGGTTTAGGTTTTACTTTTCACCTTGGTACCACGGAAACGGGCTGAAAGTTATAGATTGATAGTTTCGGACCACTGATAAATACGAAATCTCCTTCTGTTTTTTTTATTTTGAGGTGCCTGATATATTTAACTACTACGCAAAAACATGATTGAAAAACAAATTTCCGATTGCACAAATTTCGTTGAGTCTGACTAAACATTCAAAAATATTGTAGTTACAGACTAACTATTCAAAACACTTGGATCATATTTAATATTAGAGTCAATGTCCGAAAAATAACTTTTCAAAACTCCAAGAAATCTGAAAAATCGATATTTTTATCAGGTATTACGCTAGGAGTTCGTTGAGATAACTAATCATTAAGTTTAATTTTTCAGTTTCACCAAAGTCAAATTAACATTCACGGCATAATCCGAATTTTTAGTCGATTTGATATTCTTACTCGTTTATTTTAGAGGAGTCAAAGTTCAAAATTGAGAAAATTTGCAAAGAATTCGAAGACAATTAGGGTTAATAGATGAATCCTGTGTTAACTAAAAAGTATAATTGTTCTTGGAACAAAATAATTTAAGTAGAAACAATCTTATACCAAATTCAAGAATGATAGTTTTCGTAATCTCTAGAAGAAGTTTTTATCCTAATTTTTTCTTAGTATGTTCGAAGTAAGTTTAATTAACCGCGAGCAAAAAATATTATAAAAGTCGTATTTTTCACCTTATTGCAAAAGAATTAGATTATCTCACAAAACATGTTTGCAAAACAACAAAATATAGTAGTGTTGTTTTTTCGGTTTCACCCTAAAAATGCTTTAAAATAACGAAAAATGCCGTTTATGGCTGTGTTGGCCATAAAAAGTGGATTTTCGTCAAAATCGTAATGTTCGAATCATTTCATACAACGAACATGTCTAGGCAATTCGAAAAAAACAGGCGTTTGTGCTAGAGTCAATTCAGGGTCTTAACTCCTAGGATCACAGTTTGAAATTTTATTTTCTGAGCTCAAGGTCATCGTATAAAATTTTCGATCATATCCAACGATTTGCAACTATCATGTTTCTGGAAACGGGATTGAAAACTATGGCCAAATTATCAACCGTTCTCGCGCAAGAGCAAAAACCATTTTCTCATTTTAGACACATAAAAAAAAAATTCAAGGGGATTTAAAACAATTGTTTTAATTCATATAAGTAAACAGGCCACGTTGAAATCAAAAATCGTGAAATTAAGTTGACAATTCTACGACTTCAGAAAATATGGACTGCCTATACAATCCCTTTAAGTCACGATTAATTGTCAGATTTGAAAAAAAGGAACCAAAAGGAAATCGGTACACCTGATTTCAAAAGATCAAATCGAAAAAGAAAGAAATGTGAGCGTCTTGAGAATAAACTCTTTGCAAAAGTTGTTTACTTGAATATATGTTAAAAAATTAACATGTTACTTTTATCTGAGGTTAGTTCGTAGATTAAAGTGTGCTGAGGTTCGAACTTGGCGATCATCATTATTTGCACTCGATTTTTCACTGATTGGTATATTACGTATGATATTTCACACTTTGAATAAATTAAATAATAAATATCGGATTTGATTCTTAATCTGATCAATCCTAATCTGTT
>SCLH01000781.1:158010-175670 GCA_004367855.1 Oikopleura vanhoeffeni | reverse complement strand
AAATTTGAGCATACAGTAAATTTTTTTTCAAGTTTTGAAAATTGAAAAAACATATTTTATAAAAATATAATTCTGTTTTTTTATCTATTCGCAATTTTAATGCAATTTGCATTTTAAGGATATTGCCAGGTTATTCAGAACAAGTGCATGTGATAAAAATATTTTGGATATTGTCTGGATCGTAGATGGGACGTTTTCTTACCAAGCCTTCACGACCGCCGCAAGAGATAGTTTCATACTTCAACGAGATACGGATTTTATGAAAATTTATGTTTTTAGCTACCTGCATAAAAGATTTTATGCTTAAAACTTAATTACCTATTTAAAAAGAGTGTGCACAGCAAACATTGAAAAACAATTTAAAACGTTATTAAATCCTGAATCAGATAAGCTTATGAACGATTCGTCGTCTGATATAAACATTGGAATCACATTTTTTGCTGACAAAATTTTCCCACCACAATTAGACGAAATGACTACTGAAGGCTTCGGAAGAATAATCTCTGTCACTTTTTCAGTCCCCCTCTCAAAAATGTTAATTGTTTTCACAAGCTAATTTTTGTCCTACTGTCCATTTGAAAACGTTATGACAAAATTGTCGTCACATATCCTATTCCGAGTACTGTAGATCAAAATTGCCTAGGTAAAAATACAAACCAATTGTGTGTTCAATTCAGGGATTTGATTGGTTGGTTGGCCCGTCTCACTCTCGTTTGTATTTGGTTTGTATTTTTACCTTGTAATTTTTACCTTGTAATTGGTTTGTATTTTTACTTAGGCATTTTTGATCCACTGTACTCGGAATAGGATATTCTCTTAAAAATTGATTGAAGCAGCTCCATTGGAGCTAAAAAGTTAGAATTCGAGCCAAATTTTCACAGGACTTGGGCGTTTTTTTTTGTTAATGATCAATCAACTTACTAGATTTTATACAAAAAAATAAGATTTTCCGGGAAAATTAAAAAAATTGGATATTTTTCTTGAAAATATACTTTTTTGGAAAAAACCGAGTTGCCCAATAAAATAAAATTGGAAATTTTATCGTAAAATACCTTCCAACTATTCTTTGTCAAATTTTAGTCCTCACTTATAATCTCAAATGTAGACAATTTGAATACAAATTTATTTTTTCCGTAAAAAGAGGATATGCAATATCTGGTAACTTTGCCATTGACCAAAGTTTCAATTATTTCTGATAAAATGGTAGAAGCTGCGTTTTCGCAAATGCTGAAAATGGGCAGTGGAGGTGATGACCCAGAAGACGTTCTTACTGGACTGCTATTCACAATCACAGACCCAGGTCATGGTCTTCAATTTTTTACGAATTTGAGTTCACTAAATATATTTTTGAGCCACGAGGCTAGAAAATAGAGATTTCTGATTGAACCACGGGAAAATTTCGCAAGTTGATTTGAATTTATGGAAATATGGACAAAAGCAAGTATATTGGTACAGTCACGTGCCTCTATAAGGACGAACCCTCACGACGAATTTTCCTACAAAATTTTTTCGGTCATCCTATAAGGACACACTGTTGAAATCGGATCGTCTTCATAAAGGCAACTTGCTGTAGTCTTTTTATCGGAAGGCTCACAAAAAATTGGATCCGATTGGAACCAATTGTGCCGACTCCTGGCCAATACATTTAATTTTTGAGCGAAAATAAAGGTTATGGCCAAATTTTACGTTTGACAAGACCAAGCTAGCTGAATTTTCGATGGATCAATCTAAGTATGACACATGCTATAATTTTTGAAATAATGTTTATTTTCGGTTTTTGCATGTAAGACATGCCATGTCTTCGAACAGTCTGAACAGCAAGCAATTGTGGACCATAATTTTAGCTTTAAACTGGCGACCAGGTTCCATAAAGCAAATTCAGGTTTTCACTGACAATCCATTTCATTATGAAAATGAAAGTCGAAGTATTTTTAATACAGGACGATCTGTATCACCTCCTCTTCACAAATGGACAACTCAGCCTCCTGGATTTTATAAATATTATGACAAGCGAGATAAAAAAAATTCAGCTTTGCTATCGTTATACTTTTGAAAAATGTTTGAAAATGTTTCGAAAAAGTAGCACTTAAATGTGCTATGTTAAGGAATTTTAATTTTTTTCGTAAATTCTAGTAATGTGCGTTTTTAATATTTTAACTCTGCAGCTTTAATAAGACTTAATCTTGAGAATGATAATAAATCGAAACGTAGATAAATAAATTAGTATGTCTTTTCGTAATACTTTTCTTGAGTTTTTCTCGAGTAAATATCAGTTTTCCAACCTAAGTGGATCTTAAAAATGAGGGTTATCTCTTTAAGCTATAGATAACTGTAAAGATAGACTATAACGCATGTTCGAATCTCAATAATGTTGTCTTAGTGATTGTATTGAGTTTGATTATAGGCTTGATATTGAGAGCACCAAAGTTGACTGGTTCGTAATCACTAAAGCAATCACTAACACAATCACCGCATTTTCAAGATCCACTGAGGTTGAAATATAGCATAGCCATAAAAAAAAGTCCCAAATAGGTTTTTTTTCGCAGGAGTAGCTTCAAAACACAAAATCGTGATAAACGATCGAACAAAAAATATTAACTATTTCAAACTATGATTTTTACAACCTGGGCACATCAGTCATGTCTGTCTGAAAACATTAAGGGGGTCGGTGCATTTTGACAGATTTGCACTTTTTTTAATTTTTTTGTCTTGATGGGAAACGTTTTGCCACTTCGAAATTTTCGAATAAAAACTTTTTCGAACACAAGTTGCCACTTTATAGCTAAATTTGTATTATCTGAATTTCTTCAGATTGATTAGTTTTACTTTATAAATTGTCTTTGGAAAAAACACTCAAAAAACGCGCGTTTGCTTTCATGGTTTCTAAATAACAGTATTATTAATTATTTTTTATTTGTTACTTAGGAACCTTTAAATTTGTGAAAAAAGACGGAAAAACCGAAATTTTACCACATCGAAAGAAATATTATTCTTCAGGAGTTTAATTTATCAAATTTGACGCTGTAGATGGATTGGCTTATCAATTCGGCAATTCCGGACAATGAGGGCTTTGAAGTATTCTGCCGATCCGTAGTTTCGCATAAAAAAGAATGAGTCAGAGTATTAACAAGAGCGAAGAAACAACACGAAGACATATTTAAATATAGTAAAAGTAGCCATTCCAAACAATTTCAGCTAAGGATTCCAGAAATATTAGTTTGAAAATTTTTGAACAAGAAATGAGAAAGATTTTCAAAATATTTCCAAATAGTTTCGACCGAATCCAAAAAAAGGTGAGATGATTTTCTAATAGCATATAAAAAATATGTGGTCACCTAAGCGCAAAGTTAAAGTGATCTTTGAAAGAGTTTTTTTGTTAATTTGAAAACAAATAATGAAAATATAAAATAAATTAAAAATAGGCATTTTTAACGTTCGAACTTTTTTCAAAAATTTGTCGAATTCGAAAAGTTTAAATCGAACTCAAACAATTTCTGAAAAACAACTGATCAAAAAATCTGTAGTTCACAGAAGTTACCATGGATTATCAAACAATTACTGATGGTATATTCGAAGATAATATATAAATCCAGTGAAAAGTTTTTTCATTAAGAGCCCATACCGTATCTGTCAAAATGCACCACCCCCTAAAAGCAAGCCAAACTATATCAACTTTGAACTTACTGTTATTATCGTAAGATGTTAGTTCCCTTTTTTTTAGAATTGATCATGAGGGATTTCTTCGTCCACACTTTTTTGTCCACTCATGAAATGATGAAATACTCGCTATATGAAATAACGCCATATTTTATCACTTGCCGACCATTTTTCAATTCGATTCGTTCTATTATTTGTTTTCAAGAAGTTTCAGAACAATCCACGAGTATTCCTATTTCTCAATTTTGAATGTTGACACGCTAGAGTTTATTTGGAATACCTAACTTATACAGCGTGACTCTTTTCGATTTCTCTTCTTTTTACCCAGACGGCAGACAGCCAAAATCTTAAGCAATGTAATTTTTTTTTGGGGAGCTGTTTTTAAATATTTGAAAAAATTTTCAATTCTCCAACAGACACTGATATCTGCAATGACTCTTGGCTATTCTTATGATGATGATCAGCAAAAGTGGGTGGAAAATGATACTTACGTTATTGAGCAATTGTTTTTCAATGTTGTTCATTGTGAGGATGAATGCGCCGATCTTTATAATCAAACTTTTATGGAAGATTTTAGTCCATGGGTGACTCCAGTCAGGTAAATTGCTAAGGGTACCTTTTTTGAAAACCCAGCTGAGGTTTTGACACTCTCACTTGAGAACGGAACAAGATATTCACAAAGATTTTTGCATCCAAAACGACCAAAGAAAATTTTGATATCTCATGGCCGATGATGATTGGTTCAAATATCAACAAATCAATATATTTAAATTTTTCTTACTTCTATAATATAGAGTCTATATCCATTATCACTTTTTGGTTAGAATGCGTAGCCACTACTCCTTTTAACGTGTGATTTTAACGTTGTGGATACGCATCTAACCAAAAAGTGATAAAGGGATATCTTAAATCGGTAATCATACTGAAATTTGGCTTGATTACTATAAAAGAGATTATATTGGAATTCGTATATAATTACAATCAACATAAACAAAATCAAATTATAACTCCCCAAAATGACCGATTTTGAGTCTTGAAATTGAGCAAACATAATCGGACAAGAATTCCATTAAAATGATTTGAAGAATTTTGTGAAAAAAACTCTCTTTTTTAGAAATTTTTTGTATTTCACCGACAATTTCAAGAAAATCTTATATAATAGAATTCAACGACCTGGTAAATTAATTTTTAGAGGAGTCAGAAATAATGATCTCCAACGAAACACTGTGTCAAGAGGAGTAGTTCACAGCCAGAGTATTCAAATCATTTGACCTAGTACATCAACAATTTCAGGAATGTGGAAAAAGCTGCTGAATACAACCGTCACAATTATAACGAACCCCTCATGGTTAATAATAGTACACATCGAACCGAATTCAATTTACTTGTCTTCCTGAGTTACATTGTATTTATGATTTGAATAAATATCACAATTGTTTTTTATGTAAAAAATAGCAAAATGATAATAAAAGTTTATATGGCGGTGGTCACCATTCGATTTTTGCTGAGAATGCATTTTGTTCTCAGGAAATCTAGTTTGAGAGCAAAAACATTATTTGAAAAAAAATATTTGAACGAAAAATGCTAATTTTACTAATCAGTAGCGTCATGAGCGTCACAATGATGACAAGAAAACTTCGATCGGATTTAAGATATTCATTAGTAAACATTCATAATTTTCATTAAGTTTTCTCATCTTTTCACGATAATATGGTTCGCAGTGAGGTTAGAAAAAAGTTTTGTCTGCTGGAAACAATTTCTCAAATTTGATAAATTTTGCGCATTCACGGCTTACTTATCCAAAATTTTGATTATTGGACTATGAGGCTCGAAGAAAGACATAAATTGAAAGTTATTAATCAAAATTCCCAACTTTGCTAACGTTTTAACAAAACGAATAGGGTGAAAGACGTTCACTTAAGGTCATTAATTTTCTCCGAAAATCCAGTGAGTCTGTTGGCTCGAAAAGGTTTCGAGTCATAATCAACATATTCTATCAGTTATATGAGCAGTTGGCGTAGTGGTTAGCGCGACTCGACCGATCGTCCCGTTACCTGGGTTCGATCCGGACTTCTTCAAAAATTTTTCTATGGTGAATAACCCACAAGCCAAATAACTTGATAAATCCCGAATAATTTTAAAAATAAGTACATAGTTTGAATGTAGTTTGAATTTCTCCGTCTTCAACCGCACACAGCGCCATGACAGTCATACTGTATGAGTCATACAGAATTTGTGTACCTGGTTTCTCTCCCAAAATAGTCGGTGGCAGATTTATATAAGATTTGTTACAGATATGACTTGAACTGGACATAAATTATAACTGACTTCACACTATCAAACTTTTTGTTCTTGGAACTAAATCGCTCTTCTGGTACACTGGTAACATGGTGTATTCGTGAACGCTTATATAATTTATACAATTTAATGTGTTGACAGCGATCAAGTGCGGTTCAGTACTACTGGTACTTTTTAAGATAAACTTTTTACTTACCTCTGGAGGCACAGTCTACCCAATATCTTTAATCCGGAAAAGGGCCCATTTTTGAGTAAATCAAGCCAAAATTTCAGTATATGAAAAATAACCCGCAGAGACTCTCTCACAAACTCGCTATTTTTGAACATAATTTTGGGAACAATATTTAGAAAAAAATGTAAAAAACGCCAAAATTTTCGAAAATTTTTTGTTTTCCATTTGGGTCGTTTATGCGTTCAAACATAAACAATTCAATTCTGCTGCANTCAAACTTTTATGGAAGATTTTAGTCCATGGGTGACTCCAGTCAGGTAAATTGCTAAGGTACCTTTTTTTAGAACACCCAGCTGAGGTTTTGACACTCTCACTGAGAACGGAACAAGATATTCACAAACGGATTTTTGCATCCAAAGACCAAAGAAAATTTTGATATTCATGGCCGATGATGATGGTTCAAATATCAACAAATCATAATATTTAATTTTTTCTTACTTCTATATATAGAGTCTATATCCATTATTTACTTTTTGGTTAGAATGCGTAGCCACTACTCCTTTTAACGTGTGATTTTAACGTTGTGGTACGCATTCTAACCAAAAAGTGATAAAGGGATATCTTAAATTCGGCTTGATTTGGTTGATTACTTAGATATATTGGAACGTGAATTTTACTCGGATAAAGCCAAATATAAAGTCCTATTTAAGTGAATTTCGACACTCAGCTAAACATTGTATAATTACAATCAACATAAACAAAATAAAATATAACTCCGCCAAAATGACCGATTTTGAGTCGTTGAAATTTGGAGCAAAAATAATCGGACAAGAATATCCATTAGAATATAAAATGATTTGTAGAATTTGTGAAAAAACTCTCTTTTTTAGAAATTTTCTTTGTATTTTCACCGACAATTTCAAGAAACTTATATAATAGATTTCAACGACCTGGTAAATTAATTTTTAGAGGAGTCAGAAATAATGATCTCCAACGAAACACTGTGTCAAGAGGAGTAGTTCACAGCCAGAGTATTCAAGAATCATTTGACCTAGTCACTCAAACAATTTCAGGAATTGTGGAAAAAGCTGCTGAATACAACCGTCACAAATTATAACGAAACCCTCATGGTTAATAATAGTACACATCGAACCGAATTCAATTTACTTGTCTTCCTGAGTTACATTGTATTTATGATTTGAATAAATATCACAATTGTTTTTTATGTAAAAAATAGCAAAATGAATAAAAGTTTATCCCTATTCACAACTTTGTTAATATCCCGGCGTACTACTTAAAAACACTACGTTCCTAATAGCGATATACAAAAGTGTGAATAGGGATATATGGCGTGGTCACCATTCGATTTTTGCTGAGAATGCATTTTGTTCTCAGGAAATCTAGGTTTGAGAGCAAAAACATTATTTGAAAAAAAATTTGAAACGAAAAATGCTAATTTTACTAATCAGTAGCGTCATGACGCGTCACATGATGACAAGAAAACTTCGATCGGATTTAAGATAATTCATTAGTAAAACATTCATAATTTCATTAAGTTTTCTCATCTTTTTCACGATAATATGGTTCGCAGTGAGGTTAGAAGAAAAGTTTTGTCTGTGGAAACGATTTTCTCAAATTTGATAAATTTTGCGCATTCACGGCTTACTTATCCAAAATTTGATTATTGGACTATGAGGCTCGAAGAAAGACATAAATTGAAAGTTCATTAATCAAAATTCCCAACTTTGCTAACGTTTTACAAAACGAATAGGGTGAAAGACGTTCACTTAAGTCTTATTATTTCTCCACCGAAAAATCCAGTGAGTCCAAATAACTTTTATGAATCCCGAATAATTTAAAAAATCAGTATACAATTTTTCTGCGAAACTAAACATTTAAGTTTTAATTCCTTTATTTGCTCGATATTCATAATTATGCCCGGGTCACTTTTAAAACTTATTTGCCTGTTAAAAGAATATGGAATAAGTTTTTAAAGTGACCCGGGCATAATAATGGATATCAAAATATAAAGTTAAAATTTCGAAAACACGGTGATAAAAATGAATCCGTAGCGCAGTGTTTCCGTCGTCATTTTTCGATATTACGAATTTTCGGGAAATTATAAATAAAATATAACGCTGATTTCAAAAAAATGGAGTTCAAAATTTTCGGTTATGCAGCATAACTGATGCTGAATGTTTTTTATTAACATTCTGATAAAATCATGCGGCATGATTCATGCCTTTCTAGATTACTTAGATAAATGACACTTAAAGAAGTAGCTAAACGTCACGCTCAGCTGATTTAGACCAAATATTGCCATTTGTTTATGCACCATCTAGCGGTATTTTTCGTATGAATACCGCGGTTTTAACTAAAATAAATATCGAATCTGACAAATAATATCGGTCAATTTGTCTCTTTTCTACGCATCACAGTTTCAGACGATTCCAAAGCACGTGATATTTGTCAAACTTCAGCAAGCTACAAATAACATTTTTTAAAATAAATTTGGTGGATACCCTAGATAGCTTGCCTCACTCCATATTGAAAAGGTCAAGAGTGAAATAAAACCATCGATATTTGACATTTTCAAATTTTAAATAAATTCCATTTTGAATATATTTAATTCTTGTGAGATTTTATCCGCAAATATTATACGCCTGAGAATAAATATCAAAGAACCCCTTAAAAACCATCTTCGCCGGACGAAACTCATTCTGAGTAAAATTCACAACAAAATAAAACAAAATGAAACTTTTAGCATTTGGTCTCGGGGCTGTTTTGGCCGGAAATATTCCTGTTGAACTTGCAAATAAAAATTCAGTCGAATCTGTTCACTACAAACTACCAGAAGAAATTTATCACCCAAATGGATTCACTCTAAACAGGAAAGTTTCGACAATTAATTTATACTATTAATAAAAAAAAATCAAACTTTTTAACCAACTGATGGCACTTTTTGTTTAAACTTTATTAGTCGTGCAATGTGCGGAAATTATGGATGTGTTGTGGATATGGATACTACTGGATGCTCAGGTAAATACGAAATCTGGAAAAAATCCGTTGATTAGTCTTTTATTTTTTGAGCCTAAGTTCTGAATTACGGGCCGCCCTGAAACTCTTAAAATGAGTTTAAAAACATTTTTTTTGCCCATTTTAGCGTAGAACAATTTTTGAAGAATAAAACGGACGTTGGTGCTCTATGCACGGTTCTTGTGGTTATTTAACAATAAATTCATTTTCTAAGATTTATCTATCTTGATAACTGACGTAGGAGATAGCTTTTGAAGTGAAAACATCATCATTTTCAAAAACTCGTTTCTGATTGGTCAGCAAATAAAAGGTCTCCTATATATTTTTCAGAGCAAGATTTTTGTTTAATTATCTCAAACTTAAAACGCAAATTATTTTTTTATGTTAAACTTCAGGAACGTGCAACCAAGATGGTTATTGTTCAGGAAGTGGAGTGAAATGCTCCGGGGAACTTGCTTCTCATGATCTTACAAATTTGAACAAATACAAAAGTCAAATCAAACGAGCTGGTTCTTCAAAGGTGAATATAAAGATTTTTTAATGTACAGGGCAGACCTCGGCAAGCCAGAGGTATTTGTCTCATGTGACTCAATCCAAGCCAAAGGGTGCCAAGGTCTGGTACAGGGGGGGCCCAATATCACCAAAAGGTTTTTGCCCAAAACATTCGGCGATATTGGCAAATTCGGCTATATGGAAACAGAAATAATTTTTTGCGTCCAAAAATGAAAACGCGTAGGCGGTCGAAATGACGTCATATGGATTACCGACCCTCAGAGTACAGAGCCTAAATATTTGAATGATACAAACAACGCAAGATTTTGGCACCCAATCAAAACCCTGGATTGCAGAATAGGCCGATTTTATTGGTCAGATAATTTAAACTAATCAAATGCTCAGAATCAAATGAACTCTGAGGGTCGGTTATTCATATCATATGTCATGAACCATATCATATATCATATTATATGGTCCATATGTCAAATTCTAAATTTGATTTTATAATGAGTTTCACAATATGTTGGAATGAAGTCAATCACCGAAATGCGTATAATTAAATACGTCAGCCAACCGTCATCAAATTAAAGTTGAAAAGAGTAAATTCTGAAAATTTAATCATAAGAATGTCGATCACAAAGTAATTTGTAATATAAATCGTTAGAAAATTCGGCGATATTGGCACATTCTGCGCACTGGAAGTATTTTAGCTTGAAATCGTGAAATTTCGTAAGTTTTTTCGGCGATATCGGGCCGGCGATATGGTCCCTCCCCTTTATTCTAGAGTTAAAAAACCTTAAATTTGAGATCGAATTCTAGCAAAAGGTAGTAATGTGCGTCATTACAGTACAAAATTAAAAACAATTACAAAAAATGCATTTGGAAAAATGGAATATTTATATTTTTAATATTTCACAGAACACTTATTTTTTATAACAAATTCTTGAATATTTTTTTAAAACACATATTCCCGAAAATTTACATTTCAAAGAAACTAAATTTTCTAAAATTAGTTTTTTTATTTGAAAGTCTTCACAAATGTAAAAGTTTGAAATTCTTGGTAGATTTTAATTTTTTATCAACTCAAAGCTGTTCTTGTATCATTTTGGAGATGAAACGGTAGAAACATGATAGTAGACTTATCATTTGATAACCAAACATTTAAGTTTAGTTTTTTAGGAGCCTCACCTTGTTTTGAAATCGTAAACATCAATATTCCTAAAAACTTTTCTAAAATTTTCAATTTTTCTACAGTCAAGTTTTTAATTTTTTAATAATTGTTTTTAGAACATTGATCATGAAATAATTGCAGCTATTGTTTCTCGAGAATCTCGAGCTGGTGCAGCTCTTCAAACATGGAATGGTGAATTTGGATGGGGTGATTGTCATGGTGGTACTTGCTACGGATTCGGTCTCATGCAAATTGATAGACGATACCATTCACCAAGGCATGAATATGAAAATTTCTTAAATTTTTGGCAGTCAAATTTTCAGAAAAACTTGAATTCCTCAACCAAACTGATATTGACCAAGAATTTTTTCGACAGTTATTTTCCATTTTATCAAAAAGCATTTTGAAGAACACAGTTTTCTATAAAAAGATTTTTTGACGAAAAAAGTTACTAACTTAAAACTTTTTCGACGTCAAAATGTTCTGATAAAAAAATTACAAGTTATTCCAAAAAATTCATTAATGCTCGAACAAAAACCAGTTTTCTGAATTTTTATGCAAAATCTCAAAATATTTATTTTTCATTTAAAAATCAGAGGAACATGGGATTCACAAGTTCACCTTGAACAAGCTACTGATATTTTGATTGATACCATTAATTGTGTTGGAAGAAATCATGGTAGTTGGACTCAACAACAGAAAACTAAAGGAGGAATCAGCGGATACAACGCTGGATGCGGAAACGTTCAAACTTATGAAGGTAAAATAGTAACGATTAGCAAAGTAATTTATTAGCGCTTGAATAATACATAATTAATTAAAGCATGAGAAAATAATTCAGAAATCTTCAAAATTTTTATTCAACCCGAATTAACTCTTTTTTTATTAATAATTTTTGAAGTATTGATTAAAAGAATTTTTCCACAGTTAAAAATGCTACACTGTGAAACAATATTTTAAAAATGGTTTGCGGTACAGAAGTCTTAAAGTAAATTAATCATTAAAATTTCTGAATTTAAATGTTTTTTCAAATGCGATGACATTGCAATTTTTTGTTTTAACAGGTGATAAATAGAACGTTTGTGGCTTTTCGGATTAAATGAAGGTTGGTTAGTTTTATCAGAATATCGTATGAATAGAAGTGTGAAGGAGACTGCGACTGACCTACGCGACTCATTGTCTAAATATTTCGCCTTTCAAAAAAATTGAGTGAAGTTCAAAAATCTTATCAAATTGTGCTAATAAAAGTGAACATTTATTGTAACATATATTTGGACAATCAAGCAGCTTGATTCAAGCTATCAAAAATGACGAACTAATATAATTGTTAAGTCAAAAATACATAGACCACTTCAATCATAAAGCACTAAATATATAAGAATACAAAGTGGGTCCTTACACAAACTCATATATGTTGATCATTAAGGGTGTCATGTCCAGCGGCCGAAACTGAGACTGAATTACTCACCAAGAGTCTGATGATTTTATTCTTATTTATTTAATGTCGAAAATTTCAANATCAAATGAATTTTATTGACATTTTTTGTAAATCAAATCAAGTGGTTAAAAGTCCATACATTTTGAACACACAAAAATGATATAAAAACTTTGAAGATAACTTTCTAGAATTCAAGTGTTTTTGTTGATAACTTTATTGTCGAAAAATTAATCGTTCGTTCGACCAAACTTGCTCTTTGGCGGTAAAATAGGTTGTCCATACCGTTCACATTTCCGCGTTCGGGAAGAAGTTATCCTGAGTTCTAATATTTATCACGGTACTTGCTTCAGCAAGGCTTTTATGCCACTTTTTTCGAGGAATTTTTTATATAATTTGGCTTTTGAAAACTACTTATCCAATTAAGTCTTAAAATAGCTCAGACTGAGCACAAATATCTAGCTAATAATAAAATAAAGTAAAATAGTCCGAACCGCACTATTTTTAATTTTTTTCTGAGATTACTGAAATTGCTCAATTATCAGTTTCGTTAAAAATTGAAAACTATGGTCTGATTTGGACCATTTTTTGTTTATTTATTTTTTTCTTTATATTTGTGCTCAGTTTGAGCTCTCTAAGAACTCAATCTGATAAATCGTTTTCAAAAGTCGAATTAAATAAAAATAACTAAAAATATTTGAAAAAATAACTACATTCCAAGTTACATATAAATTTGCGGTCACTCTAATTTGTTTCCACGTTTTTCCGATTTCTCTAGACTTCCGAAGTTCAATTGCTTTTTTTTAACTGTATTTCTTTACGTGAAGATGGAAATTCCATCATAGAATAAACCGTAACGCGTGACGCGTCGTAAATGCTTTATTTATTTTAAATAAAAATGTTGGCTGAAAAGTGGCAGAAAATCCCCAGCATAGTACCGGAATACAACAGGGTGCGGCGTATAGGTGAAAGTTTTTTTGCTCAAAACCTTCACCTATACGTGGGACGTCTGGGAAGATACATCTAAGTCAATAAAAAACAAGATCTAAAATTGATAATTTAGTTAAAGTAGTCCGAGTAAGAATTAGGCTGATTTTTTGCTCAATTTTCATCACAAATGCAAAAGTGACCGTTTTGAAACATCAAACCTAATTTCTTTGATAATTGCCTCACGCAAAAGACTCAAACAAATAAATAAATCGCTATCGTGAAAAAATGGCCTATGATTTAATAAGCTATGAAATAATTGATGGGAAATTATTTGAAGAAAAATTGTGCTCAGATTTTTAAAACAAATAAACTGTACTCGATTAATTAAATAAAACGCTAAAACTACAAATTAATGAATAGTTTTTCATTTATAAAAATTCTCATATGCGTATATTTTGGCTTTTCGAAAACGCCTATCTTTTTGCCTGAGAAGTTTTGAAAAAACCCTATCTTTTGCCTTTCAACTTTACGCGTACTTTAGGGAGAAAAAGTTTCTATTTTCAGATGCGTGGGGATTGCGGAGACTTACGTAGGTTTTTGCGTGGGTTTCACTATACGCGTTCACCTATACGCCGCACGCTGCGTGACGCGTCGTAAATACTTTATTTATTTAAATAAAAATGTTGGCTGAAAAGTGGCATAAAAGCCACAGCATAGTACCGTAATATATCCCTTTAACACCTTTTACTTAATCTGAGAGATGTGGGTTGAGGGAGCCAATCCTAACACTCCTAAGACCCTCCTAGCCACTCATGAGGCCGCTTTTCAGCCCACATCTCTCAGATTAAGCAAAAGTGTTAAGGGATATAGCTGAAAATGCCTTTCATATCAGAAAAATTTAACACAACAGAAATTAGTCCAAATCGTTTTTTTTTGAAAAACTTATGAGATAATAAAACTATACACTGTACTTAACTAGTATTCTGACTAGGGAGAATTCCAGGGAATGAACAATTATTTCGAAAAAATCCGTTCCAACCCATGAAACCAAGATTTTGAATTTCCATTTTAGTCTAAAAACCGATCAATATTTTTTTATCAGGACTCATAATTAATGAGTCCTTGAAAAACCGAAGAATGGCCAATTCAGATAAACTTTTCAAAATAATATTTATTTTAGGTATGGACATAGGGACCACTGGAAATGATTATGCTAACGATTGTGTTGCTCGGGGACAATGGCTCCGAAATAATGGATTTTGAAAAATTCCAAAATAACTCCAACATTATATTTTAATAAAATTCAATTGCTAAATTTGTCATTTGTTTCAAATTTTATTACATAAAGTAACATACATGTAACATACAATGTAATTTATATTTTTATTGTTGATAAAGTGGACTGAATTTATTTTGTTTCACCAATTTGTTAACCCAATTTTACCGCTGATAGAAGTAAAACTTAGACTATTCAGTTTTGAGACGGCGGTCATAATTCCCACGTTTGTAAAAATTCATTGTGAATGGTGCATACATCTATTTAGCTAATTAATCCCTAGAAATTATATATCCTTTCTTAACAGAAGTGCCTCTCAATAATGATGTGAGTGTCCAAACCGTTAACAATTCGGCGTGTTGGAACGACTCATCCGATTTAGTTAGATGAAAGCTCAAAATGACCAAACATATCCTGTACGGAAGTAATATGTTAAATTTCGGGACAGGTAAAATCTTTCTTGGATGTGTATAGTTTATTGTGCTATTCAGTGTAGAGTGGCGAGTGAGGTGGTCACCTCTCTCGCGCCACCTCACTCGCCACTCTACACTGAATAGCACAATAAACTATACACACCAAAAAAGATTTTACCTGTCCTGAAATTTAACATTTTAATTCCATACAGGATATTTAATAAAAATAGTCGAAATAAGATCATCTTCACAATTTGGTTGAAAAAACTTTGAAAAACTTTTATTTTAATTGTAAATAGAAATGGTTGGACTTATCTGTGGCTGTTGAGAAATATGTGTGTTATTTTTGAGCTATCACAGTACTCAATTGTCACTTGAGTCGCTTCCAAAAGCCGAATGTGAACGATGTGGACACCCTAGTTACTACTGATAGGCACTTTTATTCGGAATAAGATACGATCGGTTGAGGACTCCCTTTTTCGTTGTATGAAAATCTTATTTCTTTTCAACTTCAAATGAACCATAAATAATTTGCTGGATATTGCCATTTCAAAGTCACCTAAAAACCACCACCAATGGTGGTCCACCCACTCGAAAAAAAATCAGGTGGTATTATTTGATTATTCAGTTTGTCCCCAAAAGATGTGGGATCATCATCTAATTTATACCAAGAAAAACCAGCTATTTTATATTTACATAATTTGGATAATCGGCGATTATTAATCGCAAAGAAAACAAAAGCACCTGACTGAAAATATACTATTCTTGAATGAAAAGCATATCATACACTTTTTTCTAGTTTTTTAGGTTCCTAAGTTTTTCCACCAAAATAATATTGTATTCTTGAATAAAAAACCATATCATAAACATTTTTTAGGGCTTTTATTGTCTCAGTTTATCAACCTGAGAAATTTCTTAATGCCAGAATTGATAGCCTCGAATTTTCAGCTGGTTTCTCGAAGAAATCTACACAAATTCTACATTTGGAATCACGAAAAAGAACAGTTTTGAACACAAACTTGAAATTTTTACTCCAAATGTAATTCACCAGCGCCTTTTTGTACCAGAAACCTCAATTTTCGTGATTCTATCATGGTCCAGGAGACATGGAATGTAAGGAAATTGAATTTCTTGACGAACAATTCATGATTTAACAAATTAACGTAATCCCACAAAAATTAAGGAAATTTTGTTTTTACATCGCTTCATGAAATTTTGCCAACAAAAGTCGAAAACTGACTAATGGTCCTTTTTGAAAATTTCTGACAGAAACCTTAATTCAAATTGAAAATTTCCGCGATCGAACCTGAAGTTTCCAAAGTTCAGCTATTTTAACTATTAAATAAGGCAGCGGACCTTCAAGACCATAATTTTTTGAAAGACAAATTCATTCTCAAGGGCAATCTATGGACAGCTGTCAAGTAATTGAAATATATTTAAAATTATAATTAAATCTTATCCGCCACAGGGTTAGAACAAATCAACGGACGTCAAAGATGAACCGATTCGTGAACCATGCAAGACGGAAGTTGGAGGTTAAAAAAGAGAAAAATATCTCATTAAAATTAGTTTGTCAGCCATACAAAAATTATTTTTGGAACAAAAAACTTATAGGTTGGCCCAACCACAAAATTTATAGAGATTCTGAAGATTTAGCCTGCTTATGCTTGATTTAATTTTCAGTTAATCAAAATAGCTCAATTCGACTTAGTTTCCAGTTTGGTGAATTGTTGATTTGTTTTTAACCTTCTCATAGCGTGACGGACAGGAGGGCCTCCCAGGCAAAGAGCTATGAAAGTGGCTTTTATTGTTTTTGAAAAGACCGGAAATGACGAATTTAATTAAAATAGAAGTTCGAGGCTCAATTCGCCCATAGAGTTTGCGATTTATTTTTGAAAAATGAATAAAAATTTTTTTTCGATAAGTCGTTTGAAATTTATTTTATTCTTCTTTTTTTCTTGATTTTTCGCAAAAAATCTTAAAACACCTGGTAATTAGAGACCAGAAATTGAATGTTATTACTGAGAAAATCACTTTTTAGCAAATTTAATTCCTGATCTTCTACAGTTAAGCTTTGTGTTTTGAGGTCTTTGACTAAATTTTAATTTTTTCGAAAGTTAATTCTTCTAAAATCACAAATCTTCAAAAAATTTCGTATTCCAAAATAATACACTTTTCTACAGCGGAAATGAATGCTCAACATTTCAATTGTCTTGATATAATTATGAAGCTATAAGTCAATCCCTTATCTCGATAACTTGACAACAGTTATATCGCTAACACTTCTACTTTTCCCATAATATTAGTTCAAAGTCGAGCCAGAAACTGGCTCTGGTGCCTGAGGAGGATATCAATATCCAAATGAGTTGGGGCCCCTAACTTAGGGGGTAAAAATTAGTTTCAGTAGATTTTTGTAAAATTCGAATAAAATATTTCTTAGATTTGTTTATTCAATGTTATTTTCAAAAACGAAACTTTATAAAGAAGGGTTTTTAGCCAATTTGAAAGATGATAAGTTACTGATTTTTGCATAACCAAGACGGAAAACGAATGAATCAAATACATTTTTTGAGTTGGTACCATGTGACCAGTAATTGCCGGTTAAGTACCTAAATCACTTCAGGGAAGAATTCAAAAAAATACTTGGATCACATTGGATTGTTCAAAAATAAATTCTGATTTGATTAGTCGAAACAATTTTGGGGATTCTTATTTAACAGTTACTTAAGGGGGTTGTGGGTGTAGAATGTTGGAATTGCTGGTGAAAATAGCCCTCT
>SCLH01000781.1:129306-154677 GCA_004367855.1 Oikopleura vanhoeffeni | reverse complement strand
TGTTTATATTTATGGGACTACCGGTTCACCGTTGACTGGATTTTTATTACACGATTATTGTACGGCTCCCTAAAAATAAAAAGAGAAGTATCACCAAAGGTGACGTCATGGGCGCTAATTAGATTCTGATCGTTTTTTTTTCGATAAATGTAAAACTTCATTAAAAAATTTTTTTGAACAGTTTAACATAAAAAGTGGAGTTTAGTCAATCAGGGCCAATGTAATGTTCTTGTTAATCCCTTTTTATATTCAGGGACCGTATGAGCATTTTTTGGATAAAGTTTGAGAAAAAAAAACTTTTCTTTTTCCAGAAATTAATTTAAAAATAGTTCAAGCCGTAAATGTGTAGACAATCATGGTAAAAGGATCAGGAAATTTTTACATTCCGGCTGATTTTGAGATGAAAAAATTGGGTCCATCGAGATTCGACCCAACCAAAAAATAAATTTTCGTTTAATTTCTGGTGAACCGAATGTCAAATCAATTTAATAAAATTTTTTCATTGAGCTTTTTCAGTTAGCAGTTGAATGCAAAAAATCGTTTCTCAATATCTTCCATGATTTTCCCGTGATCATTATGAGAAGGGCGGCAACCTTTTAATAAAACTACCTAAATTAACGGTTACTGTTTATTTCAAAATCGTTTTATTTCCCCATCAAACATTTCCTTCATTAATTTGTTTAATAAGTAGGTAATAGCCTTTATGTAAATAACTTTATGTAAATATTGTATTGACAGTTGACTTTTCCCATACTTTCTTTCCGTTTGAAAGCAGCCGATTGTTTATTGAATCAATGTTGATTCCCGTTTTGTCGTTTTTTCACGTTTATTTAAACATTTTTTAAAACATGACATTGGTGTCAAAAGATTAGAAAGCAACTGATTTTTCAGACTACGGTATTCTGAATACCCTTATAAAAGTTCAAAACTATCGTTTTTAATATTTGAAAATCCAATTTGAACTGATAATTCTTAGGAAATACTCAAAAATGGACCAGGACAGATATTATACTCAATTCACTAATATTCACTTCTTGGGTATAATAGTAAGCATGAATGCTTGATTTTGGGTGCGCCAAAGTTTAGTGCTGCGTAATATCAGCCGATCAACTCCCCGGCAATTAAGGTGGTGTGGGATTCGAACACGCGCTATAAAGAGCACCCTCATTTTTACGATTCACTATGGTAGGAAAAGGATATTCATTGTATTTTTTAGAGTTTATTTTGCAATAAATGAATTACAATTATTTAATTTTACTCTATGCAGCATAGAGTCACTGATTCATATCCCTATTCACACTTTTGTTAATATCCCGGCCCTGATTAGTGAACGTAGTGTGTTTTTTAAGTAGTAGGGCCGGGAATTAACAAAAAGTGTGAAAGGGGAAATGTGAACAATACTGATAGTCGAAAAATGTTTCAATTTTAATAAGGCGTTCACCAAGAGGGTTCGAGATGGATGCGGATCAACAAAATGCGTATAATTAAGACTCGACCGAACGCAACAAGTAAAAGTTATAAAAAGTGAATTTTGCGAAACTCAATCTTGAAAATGACGTCATTCATGACGCCACAAAAATAATTTGTGATAAAAATCTTAAAAAGTCCGTCTGATTGCGCATTTCGGCGATATATGTCACTGGGATATTTGAGCTACAAATCGTGAAAGCTGCGTGGTTTTCTCGTGATTTCGCAACTTGATATTGGATCCGGCGATAATCGCCCCCTCTTTATACAGTTATTTTTAATACTGCCTAATATTTCAGTATTTCTAGTCCAAAATACGGTCAAATTTTATTTATCTTTACTTAATCTGCTCACACAGCGGGAAAGCCGGTAACTGAGAATAATAAAATAAGCTGAAATAATCATGTAGATCATCATCGTGTGTTAAAGTGCTGAAGGGCATTTATTCTTAAAAAGTGTGTTCTCAGGGCACTTTTTGATATACGTTTTTTTCTTTAGAAGAATATATAGATTAATGTTCAACAGTTTTTCAACTAATCTCAGAAATTTTATTTTCAATATTTTTGTGACGACCCCATTAAACTGATAATCGAATTAAGTTTAAAAATTCAGAAAGTAAGTAATCACCTAAATTTTTATAATAAGCTTTTCTTGATTAAGAAAAATCCGGCTACATTGCTAAAGTTTTTTTGTAACCTGGCCGTCCAGATAAAAATATAACATTATTCAAAATTTTTGTCGTGAAATTGTGAAGGTCATAAATATTGCGAAGGTTCTTTAGAAATCGTCAGAGTAAAAAAAGTTTCACTCGCGGATAAAGTGATAAAAGACAGCTCAATGTTTGATGCATATATTTTCTCAATATATATTGATCATCACGGGGCATATGAGTAAGTTTTTTTTTAACAAAAATTGTTCATGTTTATCAAATAATAATTATACATCACAAAATCTTACATAATTTGTTCTATTTTTTTTCTAAAAGTTTTTGTCTCAAGTGGCCGAAATGGTCAATGATCAAGTACATCATGAAATTTGACTGAAAATAAAATGACTTGTTTTGTCCAGTATTTTTAGCAAGTCAATAAAAATTCTTACAAAAAATGCTTTATATTATTAAAACAATGGATGGCGGTAATGCCCCAAGTGAAAAAAAAAAATATTCATAATCGGAAGCCACGATCTGGTTCTTGTTCGCAAAAAACTTATCTCATCTTTAAAGTTAAACTTGAATATTCATTACAACACGTCTAACCAATATCTCGGAATACACAAATAATTTTAAAATAGAATCGGGAAGTGGCTTTTTGGAAAAATAAGACAATAATGGCAGAGAAACATCCAAAGGGCATTTTTTTGACAATGGCAAAAACCTAAGGACAATATGGCCAAATCTGAGGACAATAGATAAAATTAAGGACAATATGCAAATTGTCTATTCAACCCCTGTTTCAAAAAAATTTGACTGAATAGCAAAAAAAAGTGTTTTTTGGAAAAAATTATATATTGTTTTATAAACAATATGGCAAAGAATCTCAGCTCCTAAAGAGAACCACAGTATAGGATACAAAACAATCATTATGTTTATTCCTGAAACAGAATAGGTTCGGATCAGGAAGAACCAATAAAACGATCAATCTCACAATAAAACTAAAAGTATCAGTTCCAAACAATTTTTAGCCCATCTGATGGCAGAAGAAGGTTAAAGAACCTGTCAAAATGGATGGCCCTTAACCCTCCACCTGCACGAGCGTGTTCAGAACACAGAGACCAAATATTTTGGGGAGAGTGTCATTTTGGACGGCGGAATATCGGAACAGACAACCCGAGAGTTCCCCTTATTATTAATTTCAAGAATTAGGAGTTCTAAAGTTCTCATCGAACCCGGAAATGCATTATTTAGATGCAAGTTTTGTTAATGCAGTTTAAACAGAACTGGGAAATCAAATAATGATCTACAAATATACATAACTATACCACAGTAACTTTGGAGGGAAAACTCTGGCATTATTAATTTAGACACTCGCGCCATCTGCGTAGTGAAAAAGAGCTTATTTCGCCTTTATTCTGAGAAATCGCTATATTTTTTGATCACTGACGCACCTAAATTTTTTTTCGAATTTTTTTTTTATTTTCTATATATCTAATTAACCCCAAGAAATTTCGGAAAACAACCCACCCTGTCTTTTATTATTCATACTCAAGATGGAGATCTAACTATGTGGTGTGTTCTGAACACTCTCGTGCGGTTGGGGGTAGGACATCTCTGTGCAGGTGGAGGTAAGTAATTTTAATAGTGGATGGTCCTCACAATTCAACATGTAAGAAAAAAAATTAGAAACATGATATTTTTATAATCATAAATAACTAAAATAAAAATCTAATATCGATCAAATAAGCAATAAATTCATTATTAACCACCTCACTTGAAGCGTCGATTTAGTTTGTGAAATGAAATTTTTGAAAAGAAGAAGATTTGCTAAAAAATATTTTAAATAATATCTCAAAATCATACAAAAACCTCAACAAAATTTATCCAAATGTTATGGTTTCCAGAACTCACTAATTCCCATTTTTCTTACCGTAGTTTACTTCACAGCCCATATCGCCGAAGTGCTCATTGTTTAAAAAAACTTCCCTCATGAATAGTTATTTCAAATTGAATTTCACAAATTTGAGTGTTTGATATACGTTATTACCAAAGTGCATATTTCGCCCAAAATGCCTTGATTGCCCGAAAGTGCGCAATATCGGCCAAAATTTGCGAAACAAGTGATAATCAGTCAAATGAGGCTATTACCGAACTTTAAGAAAGTATAGAATATTTCGTATTCTGAAAACGGATGATAAATCTCGTAAATTAATAATTTTAACTCAATAATCACCTGTCTCTTAAAACAATAAACTACATATAAAATGTAGCAAAAACATTGGCAGGTTCAAATAGTTCTACTCATCACAAAAATAACTGCCAGTTTAAATGTTTTCAAAATACCTTTGAAACATTATTTTCAAAATTTATCAAATTTTTAATGCAAGTCGATAATTCAAAGTATTATTTTCACGGAACGACAGTTTGAGTATTTGATTGATGACTTTTAAGTCCCAAAAAATTTTAACAAGAAATATCAATACTGTGGCGTATGCATATCCCTTTATCACTTTTTGGTTAGAATGCGTAGCCACACCCTTTTAACGTGTGATTTTAAACGTTGTGGCTACGGCATTATAATCAAAAAATGATAAAGGGATATATGCCTTGAATGTCGAATTATTGACTCAATTGCACGTTGATCTGATATCAAAAAATACCGATACTTAACTTGAGGTGAATTAACTTGATATAATAGACCATTTTCAAAAGTAAATTTTCAATTTTTTGTGTTACTGAGTAGACTGTCCGCGTAAATTGACACCAGCCATGTAGTATATTCATAAAAACTGAAACGAAAATTTGTTCATAAGATCTGATTTCAATTTGCAAATGAAGAAAAATCCTGCACATTTCTGGTCTCTCTGACTGCAAAATTCGCTTTTTAATTATCTGTTACTATAACTTTTTTTTATTTTAAATGCAAGTCATGGTTTTGAGTGAATTAAATTTGATCAACAAATTTGATGACTAAATAAAATTAATTAATATTTATACGTCAGTTGTTTTTGATTATGAAAAGTTAAGAGTATTTAAAACGAATAAGAATTGTTAATCAAATTCTCAAAAGTTAAAATCAAATATAACAAAATATTGTTCCTGTAAGTAATTGTGACATATTCTTCTTCACAATAATTTGACCGAATTGCCAGATTTCACTAAATTACTTAAAAAATTTCGTAGTTCAAATTTGAACTTGAAATATTCACTCAATTTTCGACAAAGACAAACGACAACGCTTTTGCTCAGGCAAAATATATTGTTACAATGTCGTTCGTCTCATCCATATTCTCCTGTTTCAAACTACTTTTCATTCAAAAATTAATGGCCTGAAAAATAAACTTAAATATTCGATCTTATGACTTCAAACTCCCAAGGACATCGACAAGATTTTGCACGGGAAGAATTAACTACGGTGGCGGATGTATAAATGCGAAATATCAATTTGTGTATGAAAATTGCAAAGTGAAACAAATCAATCAGCAATATGTAAACTTGAAATAAGAAAATTTTTTAAGTGGCAACCGGAATCATAAATAAAGAATTATCAATTGTTTTTTGAATCGATTAAGATAAAAACAGCTCGTAATTATTGAAAAAATGTTCACGTGTTATTTTAAAAATTAACCAATCAAAACCTTAAATAATTTTCTCTAACAAAATCAAATGCCGCGGAATGGCCCGTGATAGAATAAAAGTATTATTTTCGTGTGAAAATTAGACTCAAAACACGTTCAAGTTGATTTAGGACCGTACGACCGGCTTATAATTCCCGCAAAATAATTTTGCTGACGAATAAAAGTGTGTCTCAATTTAATTGATCACTAAATTTCAAAATTAAATTAGCCAATTTTTCCTGCAATTACCGAAAATTTTGTGTATTCACATCGCACAACTGTTTTGACCAAATTGTTATTAGGCTGATTTTTGGAAACAGAATCAATGTTAACTTTCATAGTGTACTAGATTTTATAATTAAAAAAAATGATTTTTTAGTAAAAACTTAAATTCGAGAATCTAACATATAATTTTATACCAATACTGATGGCGGCAGCCGTTTCGAGCGTTAACCCACATACTCAGAAGTTATGAAACAGTGACGTACTCAGCGGTGGCAAATCTGGTCCACCGGTGACTTTACACAAATCATATTTTTAAGTCCAAGTTTTAGAGCGTTAACAGAAAATTATAAGACTATGTATTCAAGCTTCAACAATATTTGATGAAAAAAAGATAAAAATTACATTTTGTTTTACGATAATTTTTTCTAGAGAACAATATCGTAAATAGAAAATATGTGAATAAACCTTCAATTGAAGCACAAACAAAAACGGATAAGGAAATCAGTTTTGTATGATAGAATTAAAATACCGCACGATAATTTGCCACCGGGAACAGACCATATCGCGAATCTTTTTTGGCTTCTAATAACAAGCGTCATAAGTACTTTATCAAGTTTGTTGCACAAAAAAATAACAAAGAAAGTTTAGTTCGCGCGCATGGTTGTCCGGTTTTACCCAGGTTTGAAAAGTAAAACAGTAATCAATTTTCAATATATTGGTTAGAGGGACACATGAGTTGTTGTTTTGCACAAAAATAACTATAATCATATATAAATTTTGCAAGAAATTACCTTTTTCTGAGAGAAAATCGAAAACAATTTGATGTGTACAAATCAGAAAAGAAAGAAAAAATTTTGATTTTATGATATTATTTCAATTTTTTGACACAATAAAATAAATCCTAAATCCACGGTGGCAAAGTTCAAAAATCTATTTTTTTTTCAAAGCTCAAATCTCATTTGAATTTTTCAGGGCCCCATCCGGTCGACAACATTGCTTTTACTCAAGACTACAAAAGATAGAGAAAAGATAAATAAGCAAAAGATAGAGAATTCAAAAAACGATCATTTTAAATATAAATGTTTTCGGAACAAATACTGATTAAAAATAGAGATCGCAAGTCACTTGGCCAGAAATATGGCCAGCGCTGAGTAGTGGGTTAAGTTTCTCATTTGCTGTATCAGATAACTTAAACCTCACAACCAATGAAACCGGCTTACAGACGATAAGTATACGTATTTATCTTGGTGTTTGACTTGTCACAATCGTTGTATTAAAAATCATGTCACGAGCTGAATTATTCAAAGCTCAGAACTCCTTTGAATAACCGAAGATAAGTATCGAGTAAGCCCTTATTTTTGTTCGTTACTTTATTATATGTGTGGTCCTCAGTGCAGTCACTTCCGATTTTTTAAGCGGTATAGTCTAATACACATAAACAGTGCATTCCGTCACGCTTCAAGAGCGAGTATAAGTCCGAAGACGTTTTGGTGTAGGGTCAGTAACGGAAAATCAATTTCAAATTTATTACAAAATGAATGAAGGGTAATAAACTAAAAATTTATTTCTTGAACTTTATCTACATTGAAAGTTAAAATAATTGATAATAAAAAAAATAAAAAGTAGGTTTACAAAGACTAGGTGTCAGGCTTTCAGCATTGGAATTCTACGAAATTAAAAAATTGTAATCATACAGAATTTCCCCAGAACGGTTGTTTTTATAAAATTCGCAGTTTATCAAATTTTAAAACTGCGATTTTCCGTACAGAAATATTGATTTTTTTTTGGAATTCGGCTTATGATAATAAAATGATCCCCTCCTGAAATGAACCCGTTATGTCAACTCGAATAAAAAATCCAAGAAGGTCGAGAATAACCTGTAACAGCACTAGTAAAGACTGATATAAATCTAAGATACGCAGTTAGGTTTTTTATTTCACTTCAAGTTTGAAAAATGCAGTGAATCAATAAACTGGACCATTGACGTAAGAGATTCGGTAGCACAAAAGGATCCCGGTAGCCAAGAATTGTTTAGTCTGAAGCAGGTTATGGCAGCACAGAAATCTTGAGCAAAATTTATAAAATGATTTATTGGTCAATTTTACGCTTAATACGGTCGATGGAAATTAAAGTGCACATTATGAAACCAATCATGATACTTCCCGATTTGCACTATTATATTATTTTCGAAGTTTCATTACACCAGATTTTTTGTCTATTTTTTGTCATTTTTAAAATCGAGGAGTATAAGTTCAATGAGGTTATTAGATTTTTTTGCTTAGACTCACTAAAGAAACATAAAGATACTTTTTCAGTTACATCTACAGCTGACACTAACCTACTCGAAAAAAATTAGTTGTTCACGTAAGCAAATAATTAATAGTGACTTATATTAGTGATTATAGTAGTGTATTAATGACAAAAAACTTTCTAAAACCTATTTTTCATATATGATCACCCCCCAGAGTACAAATCCTAAAATACATTGAAAATGCGAAATCTGAGCATTTGATTGGTGATCTTTTCCTCAACCTGACATATGAATCGGCCTTTTCCGGCAAGCAAGGGTTTGATTGGGTGCTATATCTTGCGTTGTTTGTATCATTAAAAATCCTATATGATTGTACTCTGAGGGCGGTAATCCCTATTTCACAATTTTCTCAAATTCATCATAAATTGTAAATAATATTTTTAAGCAAACGTTTCTGCATTCGCAACATCGGGCTTCCAACGGGCTTTCATCATAAATGTTTTTATAAAAGTCTGCAAAGAGTAACTTTTTTTTGAAAAAAAAGCTCCCTAGGCGTCTTAATAAATGGGACATAAATTAATTTTGAAATATTTATATCAATTTTCAGTATATAATTTCAAAACTGAGTGCATGTTAAAAGTCTGTAACCGCGAACAACGGTATACGCGGGCTACACGTCGTTACCGCGGTACAACAACCAAAACAATTTGCGATTTTCATCAAAAATTGGTGATGCCTAAGCAGCGTAAAAAACAATATTGTATAGTTTAATATATGTGAGTCTGGTACAAAATAGATCAAAATCTGCTAGTTGGTCAGAACCTAATTAAATCTTGAAAATCTGCTTAATTTCATTGCCGTTTTTTTACCCTCAACATCACGTTTCAAAGAATCAAATAAATTATAACACGATCGTGGAATATGGCGGCTTATTAAGACTTGACTTACTTATTTCCCAAAATGGAGCCAATTTAATTGAACGATTTTGCTTAATTTGAAGCACTTGTGGAATGTTAATTATCAAAGTGACTTCAAATTCACAGTTTTTTAGTTCAAATAAACCAAAATCCTCCTACCTTTTTACGTTACTACAGGGCTGAAAAAAAAATATGTAATTCTTGATTTTTTGTTTTTTTTTTTTTGTCAAAATAAAGTGGATTATAACCATTTTCATTATTAAGAAATTTTTAAAACGTTATCAGGTAAATAAATTAAATTGGATCTTTTCAGCAAAATACTTCCGGTGATTATTATTTGAAATGCTTTTCACTCAAGCGCTTAATTACTGTGATGACAGAAAAGATAGTACCAATCAAATCAGGCATTGGTCGACTTATTTTAAGAATCGTGTGATTTGATTGATCAACACTTTTGAGGACATTAGAGTTAATGACGCGCGAGTGAAAAAGCTTACCAAAGGATAATCTTCGTATATGATGAAACCTAAAGTAAGCAAAATATATATAGCTGTGATTTAGTTTATTCGAAAGAATATTCCCTGCATCGTCAAGTCCTCGATGAATTATTGGGTTCAATTTCACAATCAGAAAGTGGGCATTTGAATAATTTATTTTTTTTTTGAACACTACGCCCCCAAATTGTTGTTTGTTTTTCGATTGGTCTTTCAAAAATGTCTCAGCCCTTTTAACAGTTCATACGGTATGAAATGTACAGGTAAAAAACTAAATGGGTTCTTCCAACCATTTTTCTATGTGTGATCTTTCAGAAAATAGCATACGATTGGCTTTTAAAAATTTCTATTCAAAAAAAAACTATTTTTGACGCGGTCGAATATAATGTTTTATGTACATAATTTATGGTCTAACTTATTCAAATATAGGAAAATGTAAGGCCTAGTGAAATTTCCTTGAGAAACAGATCTTCATCAAACAACAGTCAACGCTTAATAAAACCACGCATTTTAAACAAATAACACCAGGGCCTTACGTGAAAGTGAAGAATAAAATAATAAAATAAATAACTTTTTAAGGAATCTTTTCGTTCACCACTCGATTAATGTCAGATTCAAGGTGGCAAGATTTTTTATTTTAAAGACTTTATATTACTGTTATTTTTTTTGAAGCTTCAGGTCTGTTAAAAGACCCCAAGTTATCCGAACTGGAACCCAAACAACACTGAACAATAAAAATATACACGCAGTTGATTATAGATAATGAACGCGGTTTTTATAAAATCATGTGAAAAACGTGCCGACAAGCAAGAAAAATGTCTTTGTGACCGAATGCCAAAAATAATTTGGAAAGCATTTCCAATAATAAAAAAAACGGCTTCAAATCTTCAGTGAAAATAGTAAATCTGATCTAACGGGGCCGGTCAGATAAAATAAATCAAAAGTACCCGGGAACTCTCTCCGCTTGTGTTTTCTAGCGCCAAATGCTGCGGCAAACAATTTCCAAGACTTTCACTTTTGCAGATAACCTCAGTATTTTGATTTGAAGAATAATATTGTTAAAATCATATGAGTTACAATAAAGTGCTATTGTCCAATTTTTGTTAAAAATCACGTTCTTTTCGAAAATAATAAAAATTGATCAATAATAAAAATACTTAAGGGATGTGTTCAGTAGTTATTTTTCGCCACGGGTCGGAATTGTGTATTTTTCAAATTGCATCCTGACCATGCCAGCAACCATCGGAATCGTTTTGCAATTAATAAAACACCAAATTTATTCTGGATATTTTCTCTAGAACATTGAATCGCTTGGCTAACCTGAATGCCTGAAATAATGACATGATTGATCAAAAAAAATATAACCCCTAATTAGTGATCAATTTCAACAAACAGGACGGGGGGGTGATGGGGGAGATTCAGACCAAAATAAAATTGGAGAACTTTTGACCAATATTCTAGAAAATTTCAAGAAATTCGTTTCGGACGTACCATAAAGAACGGGGAATAATTCTAGAGTGGTATCATTTCAGAATACAAAAAAATCAAATTTCGCGGAGAAAAAAAAAAGTTTTTTTATTTTCCTAAACTGAAGATTTCCGATATGATATGTTAGTTCAAGGGATTTTTTTTTGGAGGCCCCCGCCTTTTTTCAATATTTTCAATATTTTAGCCCTAATCAATGTAATAATGGCGCGCAGTTAAACTCAGCATGAATAGTTGATCTGCGAGAAATTTAATAGTAATATTAATTAAAATTTCCTTGTTCTAAGTTTAATAGGTAAATAGAGAAGATTATGAAAAGGAGAAAAGGAAATCGAAATGTACCGCGTTTCGTGGAGGTTGTTATGATACTTTTTTGTTAAATATCTACATTTTGCCTATATTGTAACTATAGAATAAGAATTTTTCAAAAAATTAAATTTTCGGCGAATTAAGATTGAATTTGATAAGAATAGTGGCTTGTTTGCAAGAATTGTAGAAGAATTTTCTTCTGGACCAATTAATATTGGCATTATGTGATTTTGTATATCGTGGAATGAAGGACTTTAATTGAAAGAATACCCAGCAATGTAGCGTTTTAATGTCATTTAAAGGTTCGATGTGAGTAATGATATTTCTATAAAATGAATTCAATTTTGAACTTCTTCAAGGTTACGGACATCAATATACAATTGGAAAATAATAAACCGTCCACTCAATTTCACAAAAGATTTGCAGTTTTAAAAAGGGCTTATCTTTCCCCGCAAATTGCTGGAAGCAGTACCGCACAATCCCCTTACTTAACCGCTCGGCTTGCAATCAAGCTATTCGAGACGTCTGCCTTAAATTTGACTGGAGGCGCTCCTGACCCATGTAAAAACATATGAATTTAGAGATTTCTGGCGATTCCCTCGCGAAAGTTTTTTGGAACATTTTTGAGACGCCGCAGTGGTTTAAATTATGAACACAATAAAAAATTGAAGTTTTTATTCATCTTTTTCAGCCAATTACATTTCTGATTTCGAAATAATAAGTTATTTAAGAAATTTAAAACTTAATTTTTTTTTTTTTTTTTTTTTTTAATAATTTAACATTAAAATTTTCTTTTATCGTGTGCAATGTTATGATAATCAATCCGGTCATAAAAAACTTTGGATAACTACAGAAGGTGAGAACGCAAAAAATTATTTGCTAAAAAATCTTTCTTATTTTGTTAATGTAGTCACCTAGCTGCTTAAAAATGAACAACAATATCAAAAAGTCCTTTTATGGTTAGCCTAAAAATATCCGGTAAAAAATTCCCAAAAAATTATCCCTGGCTGACACACCTTAAAAAGAAATTTTGTAATACGCGGGGAGGGAAGGCTTATATTTTTTCAAGGGCTTTTCAATTTAATTAACAGAATAAGAACATCGTTTAGGCAAAAATGTTTTTTTGTTGCTCTACCCTAGTACTCTCCTTTGGAGTAATAAAACTTCCTAAAATTGTTTTCAAAATGTTTAAATTGGGTTCCTATAATTAGCCCTTGCGATTTTATGTATCAACCATTTAATACAAGTGCCTTTGAAGCAGTGCATGTTATTCCATGTTTTTGAACAAGGTAAAAATGGTAGATTGAATTATAAGTATCAACTAAACGTTTTAATCCCATTAACTTGGCACTTCTTGCTTTTGAAAGACAATTTGAAGCCAACATGTTTCACTTTAAAAAGATGTTTTTTTTTATATTAATATCAAAAATTTATTTTATCTAAACTTTTTTTTTTTTTCATAAACAAATATATCTCCTTTTCCGAACGGAACTCCATCTCAAAAACGCTTACTATCTCTATAGCGCGTGTTCGATATCCCAATAATGGTTGCCTTATGATTAATCCTTGATATGATTTATAGGCAAGAGGTCTTGATTATAATGGAACCGCTAATTTTATCGATGTGTTTATCTCAGAATCACTGAAGACCAATCACTTAGAACATCAGTGGGATTCGAACACGCCGCTATAGAGATAGTAAGCGTTTTTTGAGATGGAGTTCGTTCTGGAAAAGATAAAACAAGTAGATAATAAATCGTTATTTCAAACTTATTCATTTTTCAAACATTGTTGAGACTGCAACAGACCGCCTTTTGGAACCTCTTTAGGAACGCCTTCATAAAAAATTTTATGATAAAATTATCAGATTGTTTTTGATTATTAGCAAAGTAAATGAAAAATTTTGATTGATTTCGCATGTTTTAAAAATAAGACAACTTCAAAGTGTTTATTATCTCTTAAAACTCTAGTTAGGCTTTCCTAGTTTCAGTCTAGATTAACTATTTAGTATAATTGTGTACAAGACCAAACATAGCAGAATTCCAACTAGTTCGTGAACAAATATAATATATCCCTTTAACACCTGTTGCTTCATCTGAAGAGATGTGGGTTAAGGGAGCAATTTAACACTCCTAAGACCCTCTAGCCAACTCATGAGGCCGGCTTTCAGCCCACATGCTCTCAGATTAAGCAAAAGTGTTCAAAAGGGATACTACAAGCCCACAGAGGCACGGACGTTTTACGCAAACATTCGTCATCGTACATGTTGGAAGGGCAGCCAATTTAGAGCCTCCATTTCTCCCATGCAGTCTAGCGGTGCGTCGATTTGAGTGGGGTAATTACAGAAAAATATAAAAATTTTCAAATTATTACTACTGGTGGTATTCGGCTAAGAGGACAGAAAAATTTGTTGTCGTTTTTCCCACCTGAAAATAAATTGTCCATTTGAAAAAACGAATACCACGTATTGTTAAAACAACCATTTAGTTTTGGAATAATCAATCCTACAAAACTTAAAGAACCATGAAATGGGTTCGAAGTAAAATATTATAATTGTTATAATTTCCAAGTTAAAATGACTTAAGGTTACGTCCCTAAAGTTTGACATATTTCGATAAATTAGCGAAGACACGGCTCAAGGATATTATTAAGATGAAGCCAGTTTTGTAAACTACCTTCATCTTGCGGTTAAAACATGTGTCAAAGCCTTTTTTGAAGTTATTTTTTGAAATAGCAACCTAAGTATTAAAACATAACCTGTCAATAATTAGATACAAAATTCTGTGGAAGGCGTTTTTGTCGATCAGGTGGCTCTTATTTTTCTAGAATAATCGATAGACCATCCTTTTTTTTGAGGTTTTATAATCGGGAAATTTCTAGTCTCCTTCTGAGGTTAAGATTTCAAATTCACTCACATTTTTCGGCAAAAGGGAGTTCAGAACAAATATAAAACTTCTGTGGACGTTTTTTTTTTCGAGATTTCGAATCCCCAAGTCAAAATACTGAATTTTCACGTGAAAATTTTCGAAAAAAAGTGCTTCGATTTTTCGAAAGTAGGCTCAAACTGAAAGCTGAGGAATTATTCACTTTTGAAGAGAATTGCTTACGTCTTTTGAAGTTTTGGAGGTCAAATTGAACGAAACGTTATGTTTCCACGTTAATTTTGAAAAAATGGTACTCAGAAATAAATGGAAAATATTTCGAGATTTTTTTTGTTCTTATTTGGGTGTTTGTCTTTTGCAAAACATAAACGATTGATTTGGTGTCATTTTTTATGACATAAAACTGCAGAAATGTAAGAGAACCGGCGATACCTCTTTAAGAAAAGTTCTAGAAGGTCAAGATTTGGCACTAATTTTTGGCACTTAAAACTGAGTTTCAAAACATGCAATGACACATATGCCAAACAACTATTCACTATTGTGTCTTTTAATTCGACAATCCGAAATACAGAAACAACTCAGTAAATACAGATAACCAGAATATATTGGTTTTCGCAGATTCAAACGCAGAGCCATTCGCAATTGTTAGAAGTTCTAGTTTGTGATGTTGTTGGGTTCGTAAATTTACACTGGCGGGATGATTGGCTCGAAAGCGCTATAGCACACCGACTTTACCATTGTGGACACAGATTTCACTATGACGCCGATTCTCATGTTCTCGACAAAAACCTGTTCAAGTATAAATTCAATTTATACTATGAATCATAGTCACTGAATACAATTGTTTACTATTGATAAATTATCGAACACATCTGTATATATTTGAAGAAACAGTATTACAGGATAATTTATTTCTACTAAATGGGTAAGAATCAATAGGTCAGAGTACCAAAAAACTTTGCGAAAATTCGTGAATAAGGTAAGATTGACAAAAAATCAGAATCACCATTATAGTGTTGGTTGTTAACACTCAGGAAGAATTTGAAATCGATAATTTTTAGTGAATGTATTGAGCATATCACGAACTTTGATGTCTAATTATGACTTACGGATCAAACCATGAATGAAAAAGTGATCAAACGATATACTGATAATGTTTTTTTTTTTTTTTTGTTTTTAATTTTGTGGTGATGTTTAAATTGCCGTTGAATACTTTTTTAGCTATCGACTATAGTTTTAATAAACATTAATAATAATTAAAAAAATTCCTAAAAGTCCTACTGGGTCATGTATTCTTCAATAATTCCGTACTTAATTACATCAGAGGCCACACTCGTGAATCCACAGTACTCAAAAAGTGATTTCTGTACGAAATTCAAAAATACGGTACCTGTATATTTATAGTGCTATAAGGACCTTTCTTGAAAGGAAGTTATTCACAAAGCTATGAACTGAAACTAACTGGTTTCACCTGGGTCCCTATAATAAGTAGCAGATAAAGATTGAGCATGAAAATACAAAACCATCTTTAGTAAATGTTTTATGCTGAAAGAGCAAAAGGGATTCAAATTGTTTCGGAATTCTTTTAAGGACAAAAATAAGAAAAATTTGGGACCTAAATGGTAAAATAAAAGACAATAACGCAAATTTATATAGTAACAAAAGATTTCTTTAAATTTTTTATGAACACTGTTTGTCGGTATTTTTTACGGTATATATAATATGGCTCCAAAAACTCTGCTTTTATTAACAATTAAAAGTGTTGTATTTTTGAGAAAAAAGAACAAAATCGCATCAAAACTCAGGACAGAATATGGAAAAATCTTTGCTGGCCTTATGACCGCAAACCACAGTTTTTATTTTCAAATTAAAATGTTCAGCTAATGAGATTTTTGTTATGTTACTTTTCTCACTGCTAGCAACGAGTCTTATAACGTTGATTTACAATTTTAACCTTAAAGAATACAAATGCTAATAGAAAAATTTAGGCTTAAAATTGGTAATTTCAAAAACTACTGTTTTCATTTTTAGCACTGATTCACTCTGAGTGCATATAAATTCGCGCGTTCGGCCTGTGAGTCGTAAAGCGATATCACAGAAAAAAATTGCAAAAATAAAAATTGTTTAAATGTTTGAATGTCAAAAAAGGAAATTAAATGCTGTCGCTTAATGAGTGGCTTATTTGTTAATTAATTATGTTCATCAAAATAAGTAAGTTATAATATATTTAAATTTTATTTGTGGTTTTGTTAAATCTGTGTAGTCTATATACACTTTCTTTGTTTCCCGTTTTTTTTTGAAGAAAGTGTGTTCAATCATATCAATTGTGATGATTATTAGTATTTAACAGCATAATTAAATCAAAATACAATATTTTATTACTCTTTGAAATAATTGCTCTTGTAATTCTCTAACTAACGCCCTAAAATAATTTTTGAACTTGCTTAGAAAATCAATTTTTTGTGAATTTAAGGTTGAAATTGCAAAATTTCTAGATTCTAAAGAGTCTACGTTACATTTTTAAGATTATTTCGGTTAAATCTGAATAATGATAATTTAATCGAAACTAGTAGAACAATGTAGTGATTGGACAAAGGTAGTATTGAAAATTTAAGTTTGTTCGAAAAGTTTTGCCATTGAATAACAAGATTTACGAATTTTTTTGTATTTAATTCACGCATATACATGTAATAATGATATACTGCTGATTTTTTTATTATTTTTTGAACTATTTTGTCTGGTGCTAGACAGTCCAAATTAGAGCCAAATGATAGTAAATTTTGACTGTCTAGCACCTAAACAAAAAAATGTGACTAATTAAAAAATCAGTCATAGTTACTGTCATTAATAATGGTTTATTGTTGAGATGTATCGCTTATTCTTTACGATATCATTCACATTTATTTGAAGGTCATTTTTTGCTTATTTCATAATACCAAAAATTGATAGAACGCAATTTTCATTTTATTATCGCAAGTTGTCAATTTGAAATTGTTCGAGTCATTGTCGGTGGATTTTGAAAATTACCAATTTTTAAAAAATATTGATGAATAGTTTTAAAATCATTTAATTGAAAAAAAATCAGTTAAAATAGTTTAAAAATCAAACGGGTGACTCTCGATACGTAGTAAGGACTCGCGATTGTTCAAAATAGCACATCACAATAAAAAAATAAAACAAAAATTGTTCATAATCCGCCATTTCTCTCCTTTTAAAGACATATGTGAATATATTGAAATATATGTGAATTAGATATTAAAAATATTTGAAAAATAACTCCGTACATTGTACATTTTCCCTGTCAGTTTTTTTTCAGACGAGTAATTGGCCATTTTGATCTATTTAAGAAATAATTCAGATAAGTTGTTTCTATTATACGGATCTATTAACGGTTTAAACACCCTATTTTACTAAGAAAGAGTAATTTCGGTTGATTAGGGATTTGTTTTAATATAAATTAGACCGACTAAATGCCAAATGATTTCACGACTTTATGCTTATCTTTTTAAATGTAATCAGTTCGTCAATTTGTTTTATAAGCTGCAAAAAAATTTTGCTCAATTTCTGTAATTTATTGCCGGCTTTTCAGTACGTTAAAAAATACCTTGTTTATTATTTAGCGCCGCACCAAAAAAGCCTCTGTCCACGCATATTTTTTGGTTCAAGGGCGCCGCGAAGGCCCCCCATTTTTTTTTTTTTTTTTTTTTTTTTTTTTTTTTTTTTTTTTTTTTTTTTTTCTTAACGTCTTAATTTATTCTAAAGCCAGATTTTCAATTTTTCAGCGTTGTCTTTCCTCAGAGAAGTCTTAAAAAATATATATAATATATTTTATAATTTTATCTTTATCACGGGAGCTCTTTAAAAAGAAATGAAACTTTTTATCAAAAATCCGAGACTTTGCCGATAATTTTGATGGGTTTGCCGTGGGAAGAGCTAAATAGGGCAAATAGAAAGAGGAATTTATCGCCTTATGGAAAAAACATGTGGAGAAAATTTTGTAATGCTACCAAAGAGGTAAAAAATTTATTTCGTATTGGCGAAAAATATAATCAATTTTTGAAAAATAATTATTTGTTTCAAAAGAAATTTAATGAAATTAAAGAAAATTTTTTATCATAAAAAAACTATGAAGTTTCGTCAACATAAAAATAAAAGTTTTTTACGACGATATATATTTCCATAATTTATATGGTAATGCAAAAAAATAATCGATAAACAGCAAAAGAATTTTGATGGCGAAAATTAACAAAAATTATAATTTAATTCGGTAAATTCGTCCAATTATTAAGATTTAACTATTTTATTATATCCTTTTGACCTTTTGATTAATCTAAGGATGGTGGGTTGAGGGAGCCAATCCCTAACACTCCTTAGACCCTTCTAGCTCACTCATCGAGCCGCTTTCTCTCTTTTCAGCCACATCTCTTAGATAATCAAAGGTCATAACAGGGATATGATAATAAAATTTTCAAATGATTTTCTCTTGATTAATAATCCATAGAGATGATAACGAAATATACGTGGTGAGAACTGAAATGACGATTAATTGTTCAAAAGCGTTCTTATGAAAATAATAGAAAACAAGCAACATAATAGTAACCAAAAAATACCCGATTTCTTCAATTCGTATTTTTGTGGCTCAAGCAAATAATTTATTTGATTTATTCATAGATCATTATAAGCGCTAAAAATCAGAGAAGATACCCCTCAAAGAACTCGCCGTGTCACAAAAAGCATTAAACGCCTTAGGGAGAGAGATTTAAATACTTACATTGCTTTTGAACTTGTCCATAAAACATTCAAAATGAGCGAGATTATCAAAAAAAGATCGAAGAAGGATACTCCTCGTTATTCCACTGAAGTAACACTGTGCTGTTCCTCATAATTTTTGAAACAGATAATTTTATCAGATGAACGTAGAATGGATGAAGGAAACTGTTTTTTCCATGAAAACTATTTTGACTCATTCATTAATTTTTTTTAATTCGATTATTATAGAAAGCACCCCGTAAGTTTCCTAATAATACATGCATTTATATTTATAATTATCATGTAGTCCCTAAGAGTGTCTAAACAAGAAAAATATTCGTGTTTTGCATCCTTTTTTTTAAGCTATTGCTAAATTTGTATGTTAAATAATATCAATTTGATAAAAACCAACACTTTACGCAATATCTCTATTTTATAATTTGGAATTGACAGTAGGATTGAACTAACAGAATCGTGAAAGTGTTTATTGAACCACATCGTACTACGAACAAGGGTGTTACAATTCTTCGCTAAATCCTGACAAACATTATAAAACAGAAATTTCAAATAGTATCACCTTGACCCCACGGAGCGCGGCTGTGTTCTGCAACACAAGGACAAAAAATAGAAAAGCTTTTTGATCATTTATATAATGTCAAAAATAGCTGTTGCATTTTCGCGAGAACATTAAGAATTTATTGTATTTAAAATGATAGTGTTTTCTTTTTGAAAAAAATTCAAATCTTTGTTTGACAACAGTATCTAGGTAAAATTTTCATCAATTAAATTACTTTCAAGTATGAAACCTTTGATGATTTCTCTCTCACAAATATTTTTTATATCGTCAAGTGTTGTAAGAAAAAACCTTTCCGAGGCTAAAAATCAACAGCTTAATCACTATTAAATTTCTTTTGGAAAAATAAACAAAAACGTGGTGATTTTTAATAGGTCTAATGATACTCGATCAGTCTCAAAAACGTGCTAAAATTTTTAGCGGTTTGTCAAGTTTCAATTACAGTTTTTTCCAAATAATATCTTTAGTTAAAACAGCTTTCACACATTTCCATAGGTTTTTTGAATACGTTGAAAAATTCTTCAATTTTTCAATTAATTTTTTAACTCTGAAGATCAACAACTTTCCTAAAATGCTGCAGTCCCCATTGTATTAAATGTCAATTTCTTGGAAATCTAAGAAATAAGACTTGTAATTTTCTTATTTGTTTAAGAAAACTCCACAAAAGTTAACAAAAACGTGCTAGGATTTTCTCTTCAAATTTATTTTTGCCCTATTTTTCTAGAAGTCACCTGATTTCCGAATAAACTCAGTAAATCTATTGATATGATGTTTCTTATTAGAATATCAAAATGACCTTACAGTAAACTACTGTCAGTAAGGTAAAATGGCAAAACGTTTTGTTTTTTATGTTGAGATTGTAGCCCGTGAAAACTATTAGCAGATTTGATTCAAACAAAAATTGGAAAAATTGATCAGCATGCCTTAAAAATGAAGTCTGTTTTGAAAATTGCATATCATTTTCGCTCGAAGTTTTTATAATCTGGAGAAAATGTAAAAAAATACAAACGAATTTTCATTTTCACAGCAATTGATGACAATTTTTTGATAAAAGAGTACCTGATTTCACGGGAATTTTGTGGTGGTCCTACTTACATTACAGCCCTTCGTATCTGATGGGAATTTTCAAAAAAAGTCATTATGTTGAAAAGATAACCCAAAACAGAGCTTATGATGAATTGTTTAGATAAAACATTGAAAAGTTTTTAGAATTCTTCAAACGCATTTAATGATAGTTTCTGTATTAATTGACCATCTATGTACGGGTTTTAGCTCTAATTACGTTTTTTACGTAGATTATTGACACGAGTCATCCACATGACACAAATGCGTTCGCTAATTTCATTCGATAAAAAATTCAGCTTTATTTTTTGTGTGACAGGGTTTCGAGATTTCAATGTCTCATCATAGTTTCAAAATGGATTTTAAATCTGAAACAAATACAAGTACTTTATTTTTTTTCCGAAATTCCGTTTTCGATATGTTTCCAGAATCTTTAATAATTTTCTGACGAGCTTTATCCAATTTCCGACTTGAATTTCTGCTAAATTATTTTATTTATGTTTTAACTTAAACTAAGAAATTAAATTACTCATTTTCTTATGGAATCTTTCAGTTGAAAAACAATATTCTTCGATAAATATCAAAAAATCCAATGAAACTATCTCCCGGCGGAGAATCTCTGCGTTAAGGAAAAAATGTTTCTAGTATTTTGCAGCCCTTCTTAATGAATAAAAATTGGGATTCACGATCGTATCTTTTCTCATGATAAATCGATAAGATGGGCCTACTTTAAACAGGCTTCGTCCCGGAAAGCACTAAAAATCACTTTCTAAGAAAGCGATCCAGAAATGGTTGACTTATATTCCGCTATGTATTACTTTTTGTGAATATCCTGGTCCTACTACTCAAACACACTTGTTTCCTAATCAGAGACGGGATATTCACAAAAGTGTGAAGTAGGGGATATTTGATCAAAAAAGAATTCAAAACATGCGCGTTCTATAATTAAGGTCAAAAAATAGATGGTCAATAAATACCCTTGAAATAAAAATAAAGCGTAAATAAGATAACCCCTGAAAAATTTAAGCTTATTTCGATACTTGGTAATTATATTTTTTTTCTCGAAAATTTTTAAAAGAATACATAAAAGTTTTTTTCATTAGAAATTAATATTCAATTCACTAAATTCAAACTTTCAGAGAATAACTGAATAAATATTATCAACAACTTCGGATCACACCACCGGTTATTCGCAAGATTTACTTCATTTGTTCGTAAATTGAAATAAAATGACTTTTTAACGGTATTTACACTTATTAATTGTAACCTTTGGGAAAATTAATTTCAGAGCATAAAAAAACTTTCAGCAAAACGTGTAATTTCAAATATATCGTAAGAATTATCCTGCTGCGCCTGTCCTGTGCATTAACGCGCCTTTCATAACAATGGCGGTTGTACGAAGGGCGCAGCAGGGATAATTTTCGATATAAATAGCAAAAATATGCCAGTATCAAAGTGTTTGTTTTTTCTGCCTTTGAAAAGTGTAAAAGATTACAAAAATCAAGGTAATTTTGACGTTTTGTTTCCGTTTTTTCAAATTAAAGTGCTAAAATTTTTGTTAGCACAACCCCCTGAGATTTATTTAAATGCCATCATATTAATAAAGTGCAAATTAGTTTGATAGGATATTTTGAAAAGTAAACAATTCTGACAACTCCCGCCGAAAACTGTTAATTTATATGTAAAATACCCTGATTATCATATACCCTTTTAAATATGATTATCAGAAAATAAAATTTTCTCAAACCCGGCAATTTACATGCAAACTGGCCAAAAATTAGTGTTTTAAACAGGAATAAACTTAGAACTAGTTAATGAAGGCCGATGTGTTAAATCAGCAGAAATATTGTGACCCGATGAGCTAGTTGTAACATGATAACTATTATCTATATATTATATTTCTTCTTCTTGGGGTGTCCCGACATTGTCGCAAACTATTATATTTTTTTAATTATCAAGATTTATAAATAAAACTTTGAAAGAAATTAGCCGTCCAAAAAGGGGTACAATTCCTTGACCAACGAATTCTTTAGAATTACCGGGCCATATTTGGGAAAGGTATCTTTATTGATCCGAAAATGACCAATGATCGTGAAATTTTTCTTCAAAATTCTTTGTCTAAATATTGTGTTTTTTAAATATGAGATTTTGAGATATGAAATGTGACCATTATCCTGTTCACACTGAAAAGAATCCAAATAACGAGAGAGGTGTGAGTGTGGTAAAGGATAGGGATTTTGAGCGACGAGTTGATGTGCGTGCTGCCTGTCGGCCAAGAAAAAACTCAATGTAAAGCGTTGAAATCCCCATTTTCTAAAGCAGTGTTTTCTTATTAAAAGAAACCTATTTAATTTTATCAATAAGAAACAAAGTATTATTTTGCTAAGATATAAGTTTATTGACACTCAGTAGCCACAAGATTTGTTATGATCTCTTAAAAAAATTTGGTGTCCAGATGATTTTATCACGTGGCGAGAATGTGGTCTAAATATAGCGGTCCTCCTTAACCACCTTTTATGGCCAGCATTTTTAGATGCGGTTCAATTCCTGACTGTCTTATTGAAATTCATTTTTGCAAAAAAAACCTGACAATTTGCGATTACATAGCTTATCACTGAGTTGTTCGAAGTCTTTTTCAAAATGGAAAAAGTCGAAAATACTGTGTATTGCTGTGAAAAATTAGCTTTTTATCATATAACAGGCGTGACTTAAGTGCTCCACCGACAAAAACCACAGAAATTAATTCTTAAAAAATGTCCTATTTTCTTAAAAAAGCTCCATATTTCGCGAAAGTGAGAAGCTGGATAAGATCTTCAATAAGTATTTTACGGAAACAATTTTTCTAATAATTCTCCGAAACAATTTTCAATATGTCAACCTTGCCAAAATTCTCTAAGAATTTAGAAAAAAAGGTTACTGATAATAACATAACTTTTCTGAAAAGAATATTTTCGGTGAGTGAAGTTTTTAATTTTGACAATTTGCGCATAATCGCACGTGTAGCGATGTTCCGGAAAATGGTCACATTACGCGCGTGTAGCATTCAAGATGCTCATTCAAGTCGATAATAATAATGTCGTTTTGTGTTTAAATTGACAGTAAATACGTCACATTTTTGAGACGGTTTATTTTTTTGCAAAATATTTTTTCGTCAAAATATATTTATTCGTGAAATTAATTTTTTCGTGATAAATAATTTTTTTGTCAAAATAATTTTTTCGTCAAATAATTTCCTTCAAATAATTTTTTGACGAAAAGGTGTGTCTCTCATTCAAAATAAATTTTTTGACTCCGGTTTAAAAATTTTTTACGTGAATTTTCAAAAATTTTTCAAAACGTTAGTCCGATAAGAACTATGAATACACTGTATGTTACTTTTTGAGTGTCATTCTGAATTTGAGCCAATACCGTGGGGTAATACCCAGGAAGATCTGATCTTGCAGAACCAAATCCCCAGTGACCATTGATTTTTTGGAGACACTTTAGTGTGTAAGCTTTATTAGCTTTATATCCAATAAATATTTCAAATGCGGGCCAACTTTGCTAAATTTTTATCGTTACTTACGTCAATTTTATGGCAACGCAATTTAATTAAAGGCCATTTGGGGCGAAAAAATTTCTTCCCGAAAAAAAGGCTTGTTTTTTAAATTCAGTAATAAGACACGTTTTTTTCATATGCCTAATCGTTAATTGTTTGTTTTAAAGTCGAATTTTACTCCGGGTTGATAGCCAATACGGCTTTATTCTATGTTTGTGGTGCAAAAGACAGGGTGTTTACTTTTTAATTCTGAACTTATTTTGAACTTAACTGAAAAATCTTAAAATTTGAAAGATCTGACAAAATCAACATTTTATTTTTAATTTTTGGCAACGATTACTTGAAATAAAATTTTCTAATCGGAAGACGGTGGTTAATATTTTCTGATTTCTTTACCTATTTATAATGCCAAATGAATATATAAAAGGTATAAAGCGTATTTGCCAAAATTTGTAAAAATAAAATTTTGGATATTTATGGGTATCATGAAAACACACACATCAATTTAAACATCAACTTTTTACCGGGATCAATTAAAAACGATCAAATAATCTCGATTTTTCTAAATATGGATTGAATGGGTTATAGCTGAGGAAACCGCGGATAAAATTTGGAAGCTTTTTTTTGGATTTCTAGAACGAAATAACAAATCGCTCAAAAATGATACTACCTCGGTATGCATTCGAAGTTAACAATTTATTGTAAATAATTTTAGTATTTGTGAATAAACATTAAAATTTTCAATTTCGTCTATCAGCTCTTAAATAATAAATTCTTTTAATTGAATTTTATATTTTATTAATATTTTTAATCTGTATATACATAAAACTAACTGTACTTTGATCTTATATTTGCTTTTGAGGTGGTATCAATGGTTACTCTGTTAACTGTAGGACCTCATTGTTCTTAAAGAGTATTTCCTGATAGAGATTGTCTGCCGAAAGAAATTCGTCATTGAAGAGCAATGATTTTTAATCAAATATTTAATATGTAGTGTTTATATGCATTCAGTTTAAATGCAAATAAAAACCATTCAAAAATGTGCAACGGTTTTTTAGTAGTTATATCTAACTTCATAAATAATATTAAATTGTATATAATGTAGTGAAGAAATTATAATTACTTAAGTTTAAGTTAAGAAATAGCTGC
>SCLH01000781.1:104098-121580 GCA_004367855.1 Oikopleura vanhoeffeni | reverse complement strand
GCCATCTGATGGTTCAGAAAGAAGGTTACAAGAACCTGTTCAAATTGGCATGCCCTTAACCCCCTACCTGCCACACGGAGCGTGTCAGACACAGAGACCAAACCAATATTTTGTTGAAGTGTCATTTGGACGGCGGACCTATCGGAACCAGACCCCCGGAGAGTTCCCTTATTTATAAATTTCAAGAAATTTAGTGAGTTCTAGAAGTTTCTCATCAGACCGGGAAGCATGTATGTTAGATACAATTTTTTGGTTACTGCGGTTTTACACATACTGGAACAAAGATAATGATCTACAAAATATACATACTTACGTCACTTTTGGAGGCGGAAAAACTTTGGCATATTATTTTGACACCTACGCGCCATCTGGAGATGAAAGAGCTATTTCGCTTTATTTGAGGAATCCCTATATTTTGATCACAGTGACGACCTAAATTTTTTTTCGTAATTCTTTTCTTTCCTATTTTCATATATATTTACTCCAAGAAATTTCCGGAAACAACCCACCCTTTAATCTTATAGTCCGATATCAATGAATGGAAAAATGCTAACTATGTTGTGTGTGTTTATCTATTTTAATTGCACCTGTAATAGCGCAATAATAAGCATAAATTTGAAACTGTACTAATAACAGGTTTTTATTTGTAACAAAAATCTAGGAATGATTTCTCAGTTGAAAAATGTTTTTACTGAGGTTACAGATTTTGTAACGCGCGGATAACATTTCACCGGCGGAAAAGTTCTCTTAAAGGTTCAGAGCTTTGAGAACGCAAGCTGACTGATGAACAATTATAATACGTGACCGGAAGATACTTCGGGATTAGAATCATACAGTGTTCTCGTCGAAATCACTCCTTCGTGCAGGTCTGGGAGTAGGAATTCTCGTGCAGGTCGGAGGTTAAGTAATTTTAAATTAGTAATCTCTTCATTCATTGTCACATTAGCGTTCTAAGAACGAAAAAATTTTGAAACATATATTTTTATTAATCCATAAATAACTAAAATTGAAAATCTAAATCGATCCAAAATAACAATAAATTCATATCTTACACATCACTTGAGCCTCGATTTAAGTTTTGTGAAATGAAATTCTTTGAAAAAACTTAAAGAAGAATAGAATATTGGCTAAAAATATTTTAAAGTAAATTATTTCAAAATCATATTCAAAAGCCTCAACAAAATTTTATCCAAACTGTTATTGGTTTTTCCAGAACTCACTTAATTTCCCATTTTTCTTACCGGTAGTTACTTTCAGCAGTTCATACGCGTAAGTCTCATTTTGTTTAAAACAACTTTCCTCAATGAATAACGTGTATTTTTTCAGCAGATTGAATTTCACCAAATCTAGTGTTTGAATATACTCTTTATTACCAAACGTGCATATTTCGCCCAACAATGCCTTTTATTGCCGAAGTGCGCAACATTCGCGCCAAAAATTTTTGCGAAAGTGATAATCAGTCAACATGAGGCTAATTACCTATAACTTTAATTAAGTAATAGAATATTTGTTATATCTTGATAAACGATGATAACATGCGATTAACATTATAAATTTTGAAACTCAAATAAGTCACCTTGTTCTTCTCGTAAACAATAAACTACATATAAAATGTTAGCAGAAACATTTGCAGTTTTCAAAATAGTTACCTCAATCCATCAAAAATAACTGCCAGTTTATGGTTCAAACATACTTTGAACATTATTTTTCAAATTTATCAAATTTCTTTATGCAATCGATAAGTTCAAAAGATTATTATTCTGACGGAAACACAGTTTTATATTTGATTGGATGACTTTAAAGTTTCCCAAAAACATTTTTACAAGAAATATCCAATTACTGTGGCGTATGCATATATGCTGAAATGTCGAATAACTTGACACTCAAATTTGATACGTTGATCTTGGATATCAAAAAAATACCGTACCTTTTAACTGATGATATTAACTTATATATATAAGCACCATTTTTCAAACAAATAAATTTTCAATTTTTCCTGTGTATATGAGGTAAGATCTGTCGCGAATAAATTTGAACACCAGGCCATGTAGTGTATTCAAAAACTGAAAACAGAAAAATTGTCAAGCCATTATTTCTTTTTGGAATCTTTTTCCCCAAAAAGTTTTTTTTTCTTTGGCCGGCCCCCAAGAAAAATTGAGAAAAATCCTGAATTTCTGCCTCTCTGATTGGTCAAAATTCGTCTTCTTTTAATTTAATTGTTACCTAATAACTTTTTTCTTTTTCTTTAAATTGCAAGTCATGGTTTTAAAGTGAACTAAATTTGATCAAAAAATTTTTTGATGATAAAAAAAATAAATTTAATTATTTTATTGGACGTCAAGTTTGTTTTTTGTGATTATGAACAGTTAAGGAGTATAAAACGATAATGAATTGTTAATTCAAAATTTCTCAAAGTAAAATTCAGAATTTATAAAACAAATTTATTGTTCCTTTAATTAATTTGTGACATATTTTTTCACACTATCATTTGACGGAACTTTGCCAGATATTTCACTAGATTACTTAAAAATTTTCGGGTAGTTCAAATTGAACTTGAATATTCAACTATTTTCGACACAACCTTTTTGCTCAGAAAATATATTTTACATGTTTCGTTCGTCTCATCCAGGTGTGTGTGTGGCTTACTTTTCATTCAAATTATGGCCTTTGAGGAAATGCACTTCATCTATTTGATTTATGACTTTCAAGTTGAAAGTTTTCGCAACTTCCCAAGGACATCGAAAGATTTGACGTGAAAATTACTCCGGGTGGCGATGTTAAAATGCTGAAATATCACTGCTTGTGTATAGACAATTTGCAAGTGAACAAATATCAATTCAGCCAATAATTTTGTAAGCTTTTTGGAAATTAAGAAGAATTTTTTAAGTGGCACCCGAATCATAACTAAAGAATTAATCAATTGTTTTTGAATCGATTATAGATAAAAACATCTCTTAATTAATTGATAGAAACAGTTCACTGTTATTTTAAAAACTTAACCAATCAAAAAACTCTTAAATAATTATCTCAACACATCAAATTGCGCGGAATGCCCGTGATAGAATAAAAGTATTATTTCGTGTGAAAATTAGACTCAAAAACACGTTCAAAGCTTGTTATTAGGACCGTACGGACGGCTTTATAATCCGAAAACTAATTTTTGCTGATCGAAAATAAAAGTGTGTTCTTCAAATTTAAATGGATCACTAATTTTTAATAAGTCATTACCAATTTTTATCATCAATTACCGGAAAAATCTTTGTGTATTTCTCAAATCGCCACAATGGTTTTTGACAAATTTGTTATTAGGCTGATTTTGGAACAGATCAATGTTTAACGTTTCATGTGGTACTTGATTTCATAATAAAAAAATGATTTTTTTTAGTAAAAACTTAAAATTGAGATCTTTACAAATTTTTTATTTTACCATTACTGATGGCGGAAGCCGTTTCTTAGCGGTGTAATTTCTCTCATTTTGCTGTTATCAAATAACTTAAACCTTACACATCAATGAAAACCGGCTTACCCGATAAGTATATTACTTTATCTTGTGTTTGACTTGTTCACGAATCCGTTTGTTTATTTAAAAATCATGTCACGATCTTGAATTATTAAACATCAGGAACTCCCTTTGAATACCGAAGATAAGTATCGGAGTAAGCCTCTTATTTTTGTCCCGCAAAGGGTCCCAGCCCCACCCTTTCCTTTTCTTTAAGCGTAATAGTCTAATACACAAAAACAGTGCATTCCGGTACGCTCAGAGCGAGTATAAGTCGCCGAAAAGCCTTTTTGTGTAGGGGTCAGGTAACGGAAAATCCAACTTCAAATTTATTATACAAACTGAATGGAAGGGAAAACTTAAAAATTTATTCTTTGAACTTCTTGTTCTATATTGAAGTTCAATACATGATAATAAAAGAAATAAGTTAGGCTGTAAAGACTAGGGGTGCTTACAGGTTCAGCATTGGAATTCTTACGATATTAAAAAATGATATATCAATAGACAGAATTTCCACAAGAACGGTTTTTTGTATAACAATCTCGCAGTTATATTTAATTTTGCGTAGGCGGAATGAAGAATTTTCTGATTTAAACCTGCTATTTTGTACAGAAACTATTTGATTTTTGGAATTCGGCTATATGATAATAAAATGAATCCACATCCCTGAAATGACCCGTTGTCAACTAAATAAATCCAAGAAGGTCGAGAATAAACCTGCTTAACAGCCTAGTAAAGAACTGAATATAATTATATTACGACCGTTTAGGTTTTATTCACCTTTCAAGTTTTTTGAAATGCAGTGAAAAATAAAAACTGGCTTGTAACGTATAGAGAATCGGTAGCACAAAAGGAGTTCCCGGAAAGCAAAGAATTGTTTTATCTGAAGAGGTATGGCAGCACAGAAATCTTGATCAATTTATAAAAAGTCGATTTATATTTTTCAGTTTTTACGACTTTATTACGGGTCGATGGGAACATTAAAAGCTTGCACATTATGAACCATCATGATACTTCCCGATTCGCACTATTATTACTTATTTTCGAATTTATCATATACAAACAGAATTTTGTCTCTATTTTTCGTCATTTTTAAAAGCGAGGAGTATAAGTTTAATGAGGTTATATAGATATTTTTTGCTTAGACTCAACTAAGAACATAATAGATGACTTTTTTCAGTTCAATCTACCAGCTGACAACCTACTCACTCGAAAAAATTAGTTTTCAACGCATAGCAGATAACTAATAGGGCTATAGTAGTGTATTAATGGACAAAAAACTTTCTCAAAACCTATTTCATATAGGATCACCCGCCTCAGAGTACAAATCTTAAATATCTTGAAAATCGCGAAATCTGAGCATTTGATTGGTTTGATCCTTTCTTAATCTGAGCAATGAAATCGGGCTATTCTCCGCAATCAAGGGTTTTGATTGGGTGCTTAATAACTATGCGCTTGTATGTATCATTCCAATTTCACTTGATTTTATTTTGGGGGATTTTGTACTCTGAGGGCGTGTAATCCATATATTCACAATTTTCTCAACATTTCATCATTAAATTGTAAATAATTTATTGTTTTAAGCAACGTTTCGCAATCATCGGCTTTTTTGATCATCGGGTTCGCAACGGAGGCTTTTCATCATAAATGTTTATTAAAAAGTTCTGTAGCAGTACTTTTTTGAAAGAAAGCTCCCTAGCCGGTTTCTTAATTAAATGGACATAAATTTAATTTTTGAAATATTTTTATCATTTGCAGTATTATATTTTCAAAAAACTGGATGTGATGTTAAACCGTTCACTGTTACCGCGAAACACGGTATTACCGCGGTACAAGTCGTACCGCGGTACAACAAATCAAAACAATTTTGCGATTTTTCATCAAATTTGATGCATAAGCAGCGTAAAAAACAATTTTTTCCGCCCAAAAACATACTGAACTCAACATGTTGATCTGGTGGACAAAATTAGATCATAAATCTGCTAGTTTGGTACGAACTATTAAATCTTGAACAATATGCTTAATTTCATTGCCGTTTTTATTCACCTCAACTCACGTTCATAAGAATCAAATAAATTTAACACCGATTCGTTGGATATTGCGGCTTATAAAGAACTATGACTTACTTATTTGCCAAAAATGAGCCAATTAATTTTGAACGAATTTTGCTTAATTTGAAACACTTTGTGGAATGTAATTATCAAAGTGACTTTCAATTCAAGTCTTTTAGTTCACATAAACCAAAAGTCCTCTACCTTTTTTTCACGTTTCAATTTACATGCTGAAAAAACAATATGTTAATTTCTGATTTTTTTCAGTATTTTTTTGTCAAAATAAAGAACTTATACACAGCCATTCTTCATCATTTAAGTAATATTTTTAACATTATCAAAGGGTAAATTAATTAAATTGATCATTTTAAGCAAAATATCGAGTGATGTATCATTTGAAAGTTTTCACTCACGCTCATAACTGTGATGACAGAAAACGATCGTGACCAATTCAAATCACGCGCTATTGTCCACCTTATTATTAAGACATTCGTGTGATTTTTAGATCACTACTTTTTGAGGACATTATTAGTTATTGACCGCATGCGAGTGAAAAGCTTACACAAAGGATAAATCTTCGATACTGATGAAACCTAAGTAACAAATTATAACTGTGATTAGTTTATCGAAAAATATTCTGGCATCGTTCAAGTCTCCTGAATGATTAATTGGTTCAATTTTCACCAATCAGAAAGTTGGCATTGAATAATTTTTTTTTATGAAATCATACGCCCCAATTGTTCGTTTTTGATTGGTCTTCAAAATGTCCAGCCTTTAACAGGTTCATCACGGTATGAAATGCTACAGGTAAAAAACTAAATGGGTTCTTACCAACATTTTTCTATGTGTGATTCTTTCAGAAAATAGCAACGATTTGGTCTTTTAAAATTTCTTATTCAAAAAAAAACTATTTTTGACGTGAATATAAATGTTTTATGTACATAATTTATGGGTCTAACTTATTCAAATATAGGAAATGTAAGCTAGTGAAATTTCCTTGAGAAAAGACTCTAAGTCACGCTTAATAAACCACCATTTTAACAATAAACCAGGTGCCTTACGTGAAAGTGACAGAATACAAATAAATCTTTTTAAGGAAATCTTTTGCGTTCACCACTCGATTAATGTCAGATTCAGGTGGCAAATTTCTTTTTTTAAAGACTTTTATATTACTGTTATTTTTGAGCTTCAGGTCTTTAAACCCCAAGTTATCCGAACTGAACCAAACAAACTGACAATAAAAATATACACGCATGCTGGATTATAGATAATTACGAACCGCGGTTTTTATCAAAATCATTTGAAACTGCCGAACAAGCAAGAAAAATGTCTATTGTGACGAATTGCCAAAAATAATTTGGAAAGGCATTTCAATAATAAAAAACGGCTTCAAATCTTCAGTGAAAATAGAAATTGATCTAACGGGCGCGATAAAAAATCAAGTACCGGGAACTCTCTCGCTTGTGTTTTCTAGCGCCAATGGCTGCGGCACAAAAATTTTCCAAGACTTATATTTTGCAGAACCTCAGATTTGATTTTAGAGAATAAATTATTGTTAAAATTCACATGAGTTACAATAAAGTGCATATTGTCCAATTTTTGTTAAAAATCACTGTTCTTTTCGAAAATATATAAAAATGATTCAATAAAAATACTAGGTTTCAGTAGTTACTTTCGGGGTGGAATTTGTATTTTTTCAAATTGCATCCTGACCATGCCAGCAACCTCGGGAATCGTTGTGCAATTAACAAAACACCAAATTTATTCCTGGATAGTTTTCTCTAGAACATTGAATCGCTTGGCTAACCTGAATGGCCTGAATAATGACATGATGATCAAAAAAAATATAACCCTAATTAGTTGATTCAATTTTCAACAACAGGAGGGGTGATCGGGGGATCAGACAAATAAAATTGGAACTTATTGACCAATATTCTAGAAAATTTCCAGAATATTCGTTTCGGACGTACCATAAAAACGGGAATAATTCTAGAGTGGTATCACTTTCAGAATACAAAAAAATCAATATCGCGAGAGAAAAAAAAAAGTTTTATTCTAAACGATTGTATAGAGGTCTTATCATGATTATTTGCAGTTCAGGATTTTTTAGGCCCTCAATATTTCAATATTTTAGCGCTCTAATCAATTGTAATTAATGGCGCGCCGTTAAAACTCAGCATGAATAGTTGATTGCGAGAAATTAAATAATATAATATTATTAAAATTTCCTTGGTTCAAGGTTTAAGGTAATAGAGAAGGATTATAAAAGATGAGAAAAGGAAACTCGAATGTACCCGTTCGTGGAGGTTATAACTTATTTATTTTCTTTTGTACTATAAATGAATTTTCAATATTTTCGCATGAATTTGATAAAATAGTGGCTTGTTTCAATTGTAGAGAATTTTTTTTTCTGACCAATTAATATGGCATTATGTTGGATTTTTGTATATCGTGGAATGAGGACTTTAATTGAAAGAATACCCAGCAACTGTAGCGTTTTAAGTCATTTAAAGGTTGATGTGATAATATTATTCTAAATATGAATCAATTTTTGAACTTCTTCAAGGTTAGGACACAATTACATTGGAAAAAATAAACTACTCACTCAATTCTCACAAAAGATTCTGAGTTTTGAAAAGGGTTACTTATTTTCCCCGCAAATTGCTGGAAGCATACCGCACAATCCCTTACAACGCTCGAGCTTGATCAGCTATCGAGACGTCTCGCCTTAAATTTGACTGGAGGCGCTCCTGAGCTCCATGTAAAAACATATGAATTTAGAATTCTGCGATTCCTCGAGAAAGTTTTTGGAACATTTTTTCGAGCCCGCAGTGGTTATAAATTATTGAACACAACTAAAAAATTGAAGTTTATTCATTTTTTCAGCCAATTACATTTCTTGATTTCGAAATAATAATTATTTAATAAATTTTAAACTTAATTTTTTTATTTTTCTTTTTACTAATTGTAATTATTTCTTTTATTCTGTGCAATGTTATGATAACTCATGTATCCGGTTCATAACAAAACTTTGGTAACCTTACAAAAGGTGGAACCGCAAAAAAATTTTGCTAAAAAATCTTTCTTATTATTGTTAATGTTTAGCTCACCTAGCTGCTTAAAAATGAACAACATATATCAAAAATCTTTTATGGTTAGCCTAAAAATATCCGGAAAAATTCCCAAAAAAATTATCCCTGGCTGACACACTCTTAAAAAGAATTTCTGAATACCGGAGGGAAGGCTTATATTTTTTTCAAGGGCTTTCAAATTTAATCTACAGAATAAGAACATGTTTAGGCAAAAATGTTTTGTTTGTTGCTCTAACCCTAGTACTCTCCATTTGAGAGAAAAAACTTCCTAAATTGTTTTCAAAATGTTATAATTTGTTTGCCTTATAATTAGCCCTTGCATTTTCTGATGTATCAACATTTATACCAAGTGCTTTTGAAGAGTGCATGTGTATTCATGTTTTTAACAAGTAAAAATGGTTAGATTAATCTATAAGTATCACTAAACGTTTTAATCCCATTAACTTGGCACTTCTTGCTTTTGGAAAGACCAATTTGAAGCCATTACACTGTCACGTTTTAAAAAGATGTTTTTTTTATATTATATCAAAAATTTATTTTATCTAACTTTTTTTTTTCATAAACAAAATATATAAACATACTTTTCGAAGGATATCGTTCATTCAAAACGCTTACTTATTCTTAGGTGTTCGATAACCCATTTTTGGTTGCCTATGAACAACCTGCATGTTTATAGGAACCGAGGTCTTTTATAAGGACACCGTTCTAAAAATTTTATCGATAAGTTACTCAGATGTCTACTGATAGAAATCCTTAGCAAATCAGTGAGAATCAGCCGCTTAAGATAAAGTTTTTGAGATGGATTCGTTCATGATAATAAAGTAGATAATAATCGTTCAACTTTTCACAAGAATTGTTGAACTGCAAGACTGACCTCTGGAGCTTCAAAATTTATGTAAAATTATCGTTTTTGATTACAAAAGATTTATATTTCGCTTAATAAGAATTCAAGTGTTATCTCTTATCTAGTTAGTTCCTAGTTAGTCTAAAACTATTTAGTATATTGTGTACAAGACCAAACATGCAGAATTCCAACTAAGTTCGTGAACAAATATAATATATCCCTTTAACACCTTGTTGCTTATCTGAGAGATTGGTGTTAAGGGACGCAATTTAACATCTCCTAAGACCCCTCTAGCCACTCAGAGGCGCTTTCAGCCCACATTGCTCTCAGATTAAGCAAAAGTGTTAAAAGGGATACTACAACCCATTCAGAGGACGGACGATACGCAAACGATTCGTTCATCGTACATGTGGAAGGGACACGCCAATTTAGAGCCTCCATTTCTCCCATGCTAGTCAGCGGTGCGCGATTTGAGTGGGTAATATACAGAAAAATATAAAAATTTTCAAATATTACTACTGTCGGTATTCGTCTAAGAGGACAGAAAAAATTTGTTGTCGTTTTTCCCACCTGAACAACGACTAATTGTCCAATTATTGAAAAAACGAATACCACAGTATTGTTAAAACAACCATTTAGTTTTGAATAAATCAATCCTACTTAAAATCTTAAAGAACCATTGAAATGGGTTCGAAGTAAAATATGGTATAAGGTTGTTTACCTTTTTTCCAACGTTTCACGATCGTTAATTTTGTAGAGTTCAGTCACTCAAAACGCGAAAGTTAACCTTAAGAGGGAACACTCCCTGTCTGTATATTCAAGTATAATTAGGTCACCTGATATTTCGATAAGAATTAGCGAAACACGGCTCCAAGGGATATTATTAAGATAGCCAGTTTTGTAAACTACCTTCATCTGCGGTAAAACATGTGTTCAAAGCCTTTTTGAGGTTCTTTTTTGAAATAAACCCTAATATTAAAAACCATAACCTGTCATTAGATTAGATACAAACTTCTGTTGGAAGGCGTTTTTTGCTCGATAGTGGCTTTATTTTTTCTAGAATAATCGATAGACCATCCTTTTTTTTGAGGTTTTATATCGGAAATTTCTATTCTGCCTTCTGAGGTAAGATTTCAAAAGTTCACTACAAATTTTTCGCGCAAAAGCGAGAGTTCAGAACAAATAAAAACTTCTGTTGGACGCCGTTTTTTTTTCGAATTTCGAACCCCAAGGCTCAAAATATGATTTCACGTTGAAAAAATTTTCGAAAAAAACGTGCTTCGATTTTCAAAGTAGGCTCAAGACTGAAAGCTGAGGAATATCACTGAAGAGGAATTGGCTTACGTCTTTTGAGTTTTGGAGGTTCAAATTTGAAACGAAACGTTATGTTTCCACGTTAATTTTGAAAAAAATGTACTCAGAAATAAATGGAAAAATTTCGAATTTTTTTTGTTCTTATCTTGGGTGTTTGTCTTTTCAAACACTAAAACGATTGATTTGGTGTCATTTTTTGACAATAATAACTGCAGAAAAATGTAGAGAACGGCGATACCTTTTAACGAAAATGTTCTAGAAGGTCAAATTTTGGCACTAATTTTTTGCACTTAAAAACTGAGCTTTTCCAAAAATGAATGCACATATGCACAAACAACATATTACTATTGTCGTTTTTAATTCGACAATCCGAAATACAGAAACAACTCCAGTACAATACAGATATACCAAATATATTGGTTTTCGCAGATTCAAACCGCCAGAGCCATTCGCAATTGTTAGAATTTCTAGTTTTGATTGTTAGTTGGGTTCGTAGACATTTACCTGGCGAGGATGATTGGCTCCGAAAGCGCTATAGCACACTCCTTTACCATTGTGGATCCACGATTTCACTATTTGACGCCGATTCTCATGTTCTCCCGACAAAAAACCTGTTCAAGTATAATTAAATTCTATACTATGAATCATTGTCACTTTGAATACAATTGTTTACTATTGATAATTATCGGAACACATCTGTATATATTTGAGAAACAGTTATTACAGATAATTTTTTCTACTAAATGGTAAGAATCAGGTCAGAGTACCAAAAAAGACTTTGCGAAAATTCGGTGTGAACTAAGGTAAGATTTTCGAATCAAAAAATCAGAATCACCATTATTAGTGTTGGTTGTTAACCACTCAGAAGAATTTGAAATCGATTAATTTTACGTGAATGTATTGAGCATATCACGAACTTTATGTCTTTAATTATTGACTTAGGATCAAACCTGAATGAAAAAGTTGATCAAACGGATATACTGATAATGTTTTTTTTTTGTTTTTAATTTTGTGGTGATTTACAATTGCGTTGAATACTTTTTTTAGCTATCGACTATAGTTTTTATAAACATTAATAATAATTTAAAAAATCCTAAAAGTCTACTGGGTCATGTATTCTTCAATATTCCGTACTTAATTACATCAGAGGACACTCGTTGAATCCAAACAGATGATCAAAAAGTGATTTCTGTACGAATATTCAAAATACGGTACTGTTTTATGTGCCTATAAGGACCTTTCTTGAAAGGAAGTTATCACAAACTATGAACTGAAACTAACGGTTTCACCTGGGTCCCTATATAAGTACGATAAAATTGAGCATGAAAATACAAAACCATCTTTAGTAAATGTTTTATTGCTGAAGGAGCAAAAAGGGTATTCAATTGTTTCGGATTTTTTTAAGGACAAAATAAGAAAAATTTGGGACCATAAATGGTTAAAATAAAACAATAACGCAAATATTATATAGTAACAAAAAAGATTTCTGTTAAATTTTTTATGAACACCTGTTTGTCGGTATTTTTTACGGTATATATAATGGCCTCCAAAAACTCTGCTTTTATTACAATTAAAAGTTTTGTATTTTTTGAGAAAAAAGAACAACAATCGCATCAAAACTCAGGACCAGAATATGGAAAAATCTTTGCTGGCCTTATGACCGCAAACCACAGTTTTTTTTTTCAATTAAAATGTTCAGCTAATGAGATTTTTTGTTATGTTACTTTTCCTCACTGCTAGCAACGAGTTCTTATAACGTTGTTTACAATTTTAACCGGTTAAAGAATACAAATGCTAATAGAACAATTAAGGCTTAAAATTGGTAATTTCAAAAACTACTTTTTATATTTTTTAGCACTGATTACACTCTTGATGCATATAAATTCGCGCGTTTCGCACTGTGAGTCGTAAAGCGAGTATCACAATAAAAATTGCAAAAATAAAAATTGTTTAATGTTTGAATGTCAAAAGAAATTAAATGTGTCAGCTAACTGAGTGTTATTTGTTAATTAATTAGTTTCATTCAAAATAAGTAGTTATAATATATAAATTTCTATTTGTGGTTTTGTAATCTGTGAGTCTATATACACTTTTCTTTGTTTCCCGTTTTTTTTGGAAAGTGTGTTCATCATATCAATTGTGATGATTATCATAGTTATTTAACAGCATAATTAAATCAAAATACAATATTTTACTCTACGTCTTTGAAATAATTTGCTCTTTGTAATTCTCTTAACAACGGCCTAAAATAATTTTTGAACTTGCTTAGAAAATCAATTTTTTGATGAATTAAGTTGAAAATTGCAAAATTTCTAGATCTCTAAAGAGTCTACGTTACATTTTTAAGAATTTTTGGTTTAAATCTTGAATAATGATAACTTAATCGAAACTAGTAGAACAATGTAGTATTGGACAAGGTGTATTGAAAAATTTAAGTTTGTTCGAAAAGTTTTGCCATTGGAATAACAAGATTTACGAGATTTTTTGTATGTTAATTCACGCATATACATGTATATATGATATTACTGCCTAATTTTTTATTATTTTTTGAACTATTTTGTTGGTTGCTAGTACAGTCCAAGATTAGAGCCAAATGATAGTAAATTTTGACTGTCTAGCACCAAACAAAAAAATGTGACAATTAAAATCAGTCATAGTTTAACGTCATTAATAATGTTTATGTTGAGGATGTATGCTTATTCTTTACGGATATTCAGCTTCACATTTATATTGAAGTTCATTTTTGCTTATTTCAAAGTAACCAAAAATTAATAGAACGCAATTTTCATTTTATTATCGCAAGTTGTCAATTTTAAAATCTGTTCGAGTTCATTGTCGGTGGATTTGAAAATTACCAATTCTCTAAAAAATATTGATGATATAGTTTTTCAAAACATTTTAATTGAAAAAAAATCAGTTAAAATAGTTTAAAAATCAAACGGGTGACTCTCGATACGTAAGGTAGGACTCGCGATTGTTTCAAAATAGCCACATCACAAAAAAAATAAAACGGAAAATTGTTCAATAATCGACCATTTCTCTCCTTTTAAAACATATGTGATATATTAAATATATGTGAATTGATATTAAAAATATTTGAAAAAAAACTACGCGTAACATTGTAAATTTTCCCGTCGTTCTTTTTTCAGACAAGTATGGCATTTTGATCTATTTAATGAAATTATTCAGATAAGTTGTTTTTCTATTAACGGATTCTATTAAACGGTTTTAAACACCCTATTTTTTTACTAAAGAAAAGTAATTTCGGTTGGATTAGGTATTGTTTTAATATAAATTAGCCGACTAAATGCCAAATATTTCATCGACTTTATGCTTTATTTTTTAATGTAATCAGTTCCGTCAATTTGTGTTTATAAGCTGCAAAAATTTTGGCTCAATTTCTGTATTATTGCCGCTTTTAGTACGGTGTAAAAAATACTTTTTATTATTTAGCGCCGCCACCAAAAAAGCCTCTGCTCCACGCAATTTTTTTTAGGTTCAAGGGCGCGCGCGAGGCCCTTTTTTTTTTTTTTTTTTTTTTTCTTAACGTCTTAATTTTATTCTAAACCCAGATTTTCAATTTTCAGCGTGCTCTATTCCTCATGAGAAGTCTTAAAAAATATATATAATAATTTTATAATTTTATCTTTATACACGGGAGCTCTTTACAAAAGAAATGAAACTTTTTATCAAATCCGATGATCTTGCGGTATTCTTGTATGGTTTGACCGTGGGAAGCTAAAAGGGGCATAATAGAAAGGAGTTTATCGCCTTATGGAAAAAATATGTGGAGAAAATTACTTGTACATCTACCAAAGAGTAAAGATATTTATTTCGCTATTGCGAAAACTTAATCAATCTTTTGAACAACTACATATTTGTTTCAAAAGAAATTTAAATGAAATTAAGAAAAAATTTTTTTATCATAAAAATTATAAATGTTTCTTCAGCATAAAAATAAAGGTTTTTCACGAGATAAATATTCTCATTAATTTATATGGTTATTAGCAAAAAAATAATCGTATGAACAGAACAAAAATTTAAAAAAAATTTGGTGGCGGAATGAAAAAATTAAATACTTTAATTCGGTAAACTATTAAGATTTAACTATTAATTATTCCCTTTATGACCTTATTGATTAATCTAGGTTTGTGGGTTGAGGAAGCCAATTCCTACACTCCTAGACCCCGAATATCGGAACAGACCCCCGAGAGTTCCCCTTATTTATAATTTCAAGAATTTTAGTGAGTTCTAGAAGTTTCTCATCAGACCGGAAATGCATTATTTAGATGCAATTTTTTGTTTAATGCAGTTTAAACAGTACTGGAACAAGATAATGATCTACAAATATACATACTACGGTAACTTTTGGAGGGGAAAACTTTGGCATTATTAATTTTGACACTCGGCGCCATCTGGTAGTGAAAAGAACTATTTCGCTTAATTTGAGGAATCGCTATATTTTGATCACGTGACGACCTAAATTTTTTTTTCTATTTTCTTATATATTATTAACCTCCAAGAAATTTCGGAACAACCCACCCTTTATTTCTATTAGTCGATATCAATGATGGAAAATCTAACTATGTGTGTGTTCTGAAACACTCTCGTGCAGGTTTGGGGTAGGACATCTCGTGCAAGTCGAGGTTAAGTAATTTTAAATAGTAAGTCCTTCATCATTCAACATCGTTAGAAGAAAAAATTTGAAACATATTTTAATTAATCATAAATAACTAAAATTAAAAATCTAATCGATCAAATAACAATAAATTCATATTTACACCTCACTTGAGCCTCGATTTAGTTTTGTGAAATGAAATTTTGAAAAACTTAAAGAAAAAGATTTGGCTAAAAATATTTTAAATAATTATTCAAATCATATCAAAAACCTCAACAAAATTTATCCAAACTGTTATGGTTTTCCAGAACTCACTTAATTTCCCATTTTTTCTTACCGGTAGTTACTTTCAGCAGTCATATCGCCGAAAGTGCTCATTTGTTTAAAAAAACTTCCTCATGAATAACGTTATTTTTCAAGATTGAATTTCACAAATTTGAGTGTTTGATATATCTTTATCACCAAACGTGCATATTTCGCCCAAAATGCCTTAATTGCCGAAAGTGCGCATATCGCCAAAATTTGCGAAAGTGATAATCAGTCAAATGAGGCTAATTACCTAACTTTAAGAAAGTATAGAATATTTCGTTATTCTTGATAAACGATGATAAATTGCGTAAATTATAATTTTGAACTCAATAAGATCACCTTGTTCTTCTGTAAACAATAAACTACATATAAAATGTTAGCAAAAACATTGGCAGTTTCAAAATAGTTCTACTCATCCATCAAAAATAACTGCCAGTTTATGTTTTCAAAATACCTTTGAAACATTATTTTCAAATTTATCAAATTTTCATGAAATCGATAAGTTCAAAGTTATTATTTTGACGGAAACACAGTTTTATATTTGATTGATGACTTTTAAGTTCCCAAAAACATTTTTACAAGAAATATCAATTACTGTGGCGTATGCATATATGCTGAAATGTCGAATTATTTAGTCAAATTTGATACGTTGATCTGATATCAAAAAAATACCGATACCTTTAACTTGAGTGATATTAACTTGATAATTAAGCACCATTTTTTCGAAAAATAATTTTTTTCAATTTTTCTGTGTTACTGAGGTAGACTGTCCGCGTAAATTGACACCAGGCCATGTAGTATATTCATAAAAACTGAAACAGAAAAATTTGTTCAAAGATTCTGATTTCAATTTGCAAATGAGAAAAATCCTGAAATTTCTGCTCTCTGATTGGTCAAAATTCGTCTTTTGAATTTATCTGTTACTATAACTTTTTTTTTATTTTAAATGCAAGTCATGGTTTTAAAGTGAATAAATTTGATCAACAAATTTTGATGATAAAAAAATAAATTAATTATTTTATGACGTCAAGATGTTTTTGATTATGAAAAGTTTAGAGTATTAAAACGAATAAGAATTGTTAATTCAAAATTCTCAAAAGTTAAAATTCAAATTATAAACAAATTATTGTTCCTTTAATAATTTGTGACATATTTTTTTCACAATTAATTTGACGAATTTGCCAGATTTTCACTAGATACTTAAAAATTTCGTAGTTCAAAATTTGAACTTGAAATATTCACTCAATTTTCGACAAAATCAAACGACAAACTTTTTTGCTCAGAAAATATATTTTAATATGTTCGTTCGTCTCATACCATATTTCCTGTTTCAAACTTACTTTTCATTCAAAATTATGGCCTTGAAGGAAATGAACTTCATATATTTGATTTATGACTTTCAACTTCCCAAGGACATCGACAAAGATTTTGACGGGAAAATTAACTACGGTGGCGGATGTATAAATGCTGAAATATCAATTTGTGTATGAAATTTGCAAAGTGAACAAATATCAATCAGCAATATTTTTTAACTTTGGAAATAAGAAGAATTTTTAAGTGGCACCGAATCATAAATAAAGAATTATCAATTGTTTTTGAATCGATTATTGATAAAAACATCTCTTAATTATTGATAGAAAATGTTCACTGTTATTTTAAAAATTAACCAATCAAAACTCTTAAATAATTTCTCTATACAAATCAAATGCCGCGGAATGCCGTGATAGAATAAAAGTATTATTTTCGTGTGAAAAT
>SCLH01000781.1:66951-103650 GCA_004367855.1 Oikopleura vanhoeffeni | reverse complement strand
AGACTCAAAAACACGTTCAAAGTTGATTATGGGACCGTACGACGGCTTATAATTCCGAAAACTAATTTTGCTGATCGGATAAAAAGTGTGTCTCAAATTTAATTGATCACTAAATTTTTAAATAAATTACCAATTTTTTCACTCAATTACCGGAAAATCTTTGTGTATTCAAATCGCACAAATTTTTGACAAATTTGTTACTAGGCTGATTTTTGGAAACAGATCAATGTTTAACTTTCATGTGGTACTGATTTCATAATAAAAAAATGATTTTTTAGTAAAAACTAAAATTCGAGAATCTTACAAAATTTTATACCATACTGATGGCGGAAGCCGTTTCGAGCGGTTAAGTTTCTCTCATTTGCTGTATCAAATAACTTAAACCTACACACCAATGAAACCGGCTTACACGATAAGTATAGTACTTTATCTTTGTGTTTGACTTTGTCACAAATCGTTGTATTAAAAATCATGTCACGAGCTGAATTATTAAACATCAGGAACTCCTTTGAATAACCGAAGATAAGTATCGAGTAAGCCCTTATTTTTGCTCGTTACTTTAAAGGGGTTCCCAGTGCAGTCACTTCCGGATTTTTTTAAGCGGTAATAGTCTAATACACATAAAACAGTGCATTCCGTACGCTTCAGAGCGAGTATAAGTCCCGAAAAGACTTTTTGTGTAGGGTCAGTAACGGAAAATCAACTTTCAAATTTATTACAAAATGAATGAAGGGAAAAACTTAAAAATTTATTCTTGAACTTTATTCTATATTGAAGTTGAAAATACATTGATAATAAAAAAATTAAAGTTAGGTGTAAAGACTAGGGTGTTACAGGTTTTTCAGCATTGGAATTCTACGAAATTAAAAAAATGTATATCATGACAGAATTTCCACAGAACGGTTTTTTATAAAATTTTCGCAGTTTATCAATTTTGCGTAGGCGGAATGAGAATTTTCTGATTTAAAATGCTATTTTCGTACAGAAATATTGATTTTTGGAATTCGGCTATATGAAATAAAATGATCCCCATCCCTGAAATGACCCCGTTGTCAACTCAAATAAAAAATCCAAGAAGGTCGAGAATAACCTGTAACAGCCTAGTAAAGACTGAATATAAATTATATACGACGTTTAGGTTTTATTCACCTTTCAAGTTTGAAATGCAGTGAAAAATAAAACTGGACTTGTACGTATAGAGATCCGGTAGCCAAAAGGAGTCCCGGAAGCCAAGAATTGTTTTATCTGAAGAGGTATGGCAGCACAGAAATCTTGATCAAATTTATAAAAAGTGATTTATTTTGTCATTTTTACGACTTATACGGTCGATGGGAACATTAAAGTTGCACATTATGAACCAATCATGATACTTCCCGATTTGCACTATTATTACTTATTTTCGAAGTTTCATTACAAACAGATTTTTTGTCTATTTTTGTCATTTTTAAAAGCGAGGAGTATAAGTTTAATGAGGTTATTAGATATTTTTTGCTTAGACTCAACTAAGAAACATAATAGATACATTTTTCAGTTAAATCTACAGCTGACAACCTACCTACTCGAAAAAAATTAGTTTCACGTATAGCAAATAATTAATAGTGACTTATATTAGTGACTTATAGTAGTGTATTAATGACAAAAAACTTTCTCAAAACCTATTTCATATGGATCACCCGCCCTCAGAGTACAAATCCTAAATATTTGAAAAATGCGAAATCTGAGCATTTGATTGGTTGATCCTTTCTNNNNGGTGCTAATATCTTGCGTTGTTTGTATCATTCAAAATCCTATATATGATTTGTACTCTGAGGGCGGGTAATCCATATATTCACAATTTTCTCAAATTCATCATAAATTGTAAATAATTTATTGTTTAAGCAAACGTTTTCGCATTTCGCATCATCGGGCTTCCAACGGGCTTTCATCATAAATGTTTATAAAAAGTCTGTAGAGTACTTTTTTGAAAAAAAAGCTCCCTAGGGTCTTAATTAAATGGACATAAATTAATTTTTGAAATATTTATATCATTTTCAGTATATATTTTCAAAAACTGATGTGATGTTAAAAAGTTCCTGTATACCGCGAACACGGTATACCGCGGTACAACGTTCGTACCGCGGTACAACAAATCAAAACAATTTGCGATTTTCATCAAAATTTGATGCATAAGCAGCGTAAAAAAACAATATTTTCGCCAAAAACATACAAATTTCAACATGTGAGTCTGGTGACAAAATTAGATCATAAATCTGCTAGTTGGTCAGAAATAATTAAATCTTGAAAATCTGCTTCATTTCATTGCCGTTTTTTCAACCTCAACATCACGTTCAAAGAATCAAATAAATTATAACACGATTCGTGGAATATTGCGGCTTATTAAGAACTTGACTTACTTATTTGCCAAAAATGAGCCAAATTTAATTTGAACGATTTTTGCTTAATTTGAACACTTTGTGGAATGTTAATTATCAAAGTGACTTCAAATTCAAGTTTTTTAGTTCAAATAAACCAAAAGTCCTCCTACCTTTTTTCACGTTAATTACAGGGCTGAAAAAAAATATGTTAATTTGATTTTTTGTATTTTTTTTTTGTCAAAATAAAGTGAATATACCATTTTCATCATTAAGAAATTTTTAACTTATCAGGTAAATTAATTAAATTGGATCTTTTAAGCAAAATATCGGTGATTATTATTTGAAAAGCTTTTCACTCACGCTTCATAACTGTGATGACAGAAAAGATAGTGACCAATCAAATCACGCTATTGTCCACTTATTTTAAGAATCGTGTGATTTGATTGATCACTACTTTTGAGGACATTAGAGTTATGACGCGCGAGTGAAAAGCTTACCAAAGGATAATCTTCGATATGATGAAAACCTAAGTAACAAAATATATAGCTGTGATTAGTTTATCGAAGAATATTCTGGCATCGTCAAGTCTCTGATGATTATTGGTTCAATTTTCACCAATCAGAAAGTGGCATTGAATAATTTTTTTTTTGAAATCTACGCCCCCAAATTGTTCGATTGGTCTTTCAAAATGTCCCAGCCTTTACAGTTCATCACGTATGAATGTACAGGTAAAAAACTAAATGGGTTCTTACCAACATTTTCTATGTGTGATTCTTTCAGAAAATAGCAACATTTGGTTTTTTAAAATTTCTTATCAAAAAAAACTATTTTTGACGGTCGAATATAATTTTATGTACCATAATTTATGGTCTAACTTATTCAAATATAGGAAAATGTAAAGGCTAGAAATTTCTGAGAAAATTTCACGCTTATAAAACCATTTTACAAATACACCAGGTCCTTACGTGAAGTGACAGAATACTTTTTAGGAATCTTTTCGTTTCACATCGATTAATGTCAATTCAGGTGGCAAATTTTATTTTTAAAGACTTTTATTACTTTTATTTTTGAGCTTTCAAGGTCTTTAAAACCCCAAGTTATCCGAACTGAAAACAAACAAACTGAAAATAAAAAATTATAACGCATGTTGAATTATAAGATAATTAGAAACCGCGGTTTTTATCAAATTCAATTTGAACTTCCGAACAAGCAAGAAAAATGTCTATTGTGACGAATGCCAAAAAAATAATTTGGAAAGCATTTCAATAATAAAACGGCTTCAAATCTTCAGTGAAAATAGAAAATTGATCTAACGATAAAATACAAGTACCTGGGAACTCTCCGGCTTGTTTGTATTCTAGCGCCAATGGTGCGGCAAAAATTTCTCAAGACTTACTTTTGAGATAACCTCAGCATTTTTATTTGAAAATAATTATTGTTAAAATTCATATGAGTTACAATAAATGCTATTGTCCAATTTTTGTTAAAAATCACTTCTTTTCGAAAATATAAAAAATGATTCCAAACCGATACTTGGTAATTTGTATTTTTATCAATTGCACCTGACCATCCAGCACCTCGGAATCGTTTGCAATTAAACAAAACACCAAATTTATTTCTGGATAGTTTTTTTTCTCTAGAACATTGAAATCGCTTGGCTAACTGAAATGGCCTGAATAATGACATGATTGATCAAAAAAAATAACCCCTAATTAGTGATTCAATTTCACGGAGATTCAGACCGACAAATAAAATTGGGAACTTTTGACCAATATTTAGAAAATTTCCAAGAATATCGTTTCGGACTACCATAAAAACGGAAAATAATTCTAGATATGGTATCATTTCAGAATACAAAAAAATCAATACGCGAGGAAAAAGTTATTCTAAACTGAAATATTTCAGATATAGAAGGTCTGTATAGATTTTTGCGCCTTCATACAATATTTTCAATTTTTAGCCTAATCAATGTAATAATGGCGCGCCTTAAATCAGCATGAAATAGTGATTGCGAGAAATATAAAAAAAATTATTAAAAATTTCCTTGGTTCAAAAGTTATAAGGTAATAGAGAAGGATTTATAAAAAGAGAAAAAGGAAACTGCCATGACCGTTCGTGAGGTATAACTTTTTTTTTTTACATTTTGTATATAAATAGAATTTTCAAAATAATTTTCGGCAATAAATGAATTTATAAAATTGCTTGGTTGCAATTGTAGAGAATTTTTTCTGACCAATAATATCGGCATTATGTGATTTTTGGATACGTGGATATGACGGTATACTTTAATTGAAAGAATACCAGCAATTAGGTTTTATGCATTTAAAGGTTGATGTGAATAATATTATTCTAAATGAATCAATTTTTGACTTCTCAAGGTTAAGGATACCAATTACCATTGGAAAAATAAACTTCCACTCAATTCTCACAAAAGATATTGAGTTTTAAAAGGGTTACTTTTTTCCTCCAGAAAAATTGCTGGAAGCACCCACAATCCCCTTAAACGCTCGGCTTGATCACTATCGACGTCTGCCTTAAATTTGACTGGAGGCGCTCCTGAGCTCTGTAAAAAACATATGAATTTAGAATTCTGCGATTTCCGAAAGTTTTGGAACATTTTGACGCCGCAGTGGTTTAAATTATGAACACAATGAAAATTGAAGTTTTTATTCATTTTTCAGCCAAATTACATTTTCTGATTCGAAATAATAATTTATTTAATAAATTTTAAAAACTTAATTTTTTTATAATTTTAAACAATTAATATTTCTTTTATTCGTGCTGCAAATGTTATGAATAAAATCATTGTACGGTCAATAACAAAACTTGGATACCTTACAATAAGGTGAGAACCGCAAAAAAAATTTTGCTAAAAATTTTTCTTATTTTGTATAAATTGTAGTCACCTACTGCTTAAAAATGAAAAACAATATCGAAAATCTTTTATGGTTAGCCTAAAAATATCCGGAAAATTCCCAAAAAAAATTAATCCCTGGCTGACACCTCTTTTAAAAAGAAATTTCGTACGGGAGCTTATATTTTTTCAAGGGCTTCAATTTAATCACAAATAAAACATGTTTAGCAAAAATGTTTTGTTGCTTCTACCTTACCGTACAATCTCCTTTGAGTATAAAAACTTCTAAATTGTTTTCAAAATGTTAAATTGGTTACTTATAATTACGCTTGCATTTTGACTTGTTATCAACATTTAATACAAGTGCCTTTTGAAGAAGTGCATGTTATTCATGTTTTTAACAAGTAAAAATGCTAGATTAATTATAAGTTATCAACTAAGCGTTTTAACCATAACTTGGCACTTCTTGCTTTTTGAAAGACAATTTGAAGCCAATACATGTCACGTTTAAAAAGATGTTTTTATATTATATCAAAAATTTATTTTATCTAACGTTTTTTTCATAAACAAAATATATAAACAATAGGATAATATCGTTATTCAAACTTATTCATTTTTCATAACATTTGGTTGACTGAACAACCGCTTTTGGAACCTCTTTAGGAACCCATTTCATAAAAAATTTATGATAAAATTATCAGATGTTTTTGATAATTTAGCAAAAGTAAATGAAAAATTTTGATTGATTCTGCATATTTTAAAAATAATACAACTTCAAAGTTTTATATCTCTTAAAACCTCTAGTTAGGCTTTCCTAGTTCAGTCTAGATTAAACTATTTGAGTACTACTTGTGTACAAGACCAAACAAGCAAATTCCAACTAAAGTCTTGAACAAATATAATATATCCCTTTAACACCTTTTGCTTAATCTGAGAGATGTGGGTTTAGGGAGCCAATCTTAACACTCCTAAGACCCCTCCTAGCCACTCATGAGGCCGCTTTTCAGCCCACATCTCTCAGATTAAGCAAAAGGTGTTAAAGGGATATACAACCCACTCAGAGGGCACGGACGTTTTACGCAAACGATTCGTCATCTTATCATGTTGAAGGGACAGCCAATCAGAGCCTCCATTTCTTCCATGCTAGCAGCGGTGCGCTTTGAGTGGGTAATATACAGCAAAATATAAAACTTTTCAAATTATACTACTGTGGTATTCGTCTAAGAGGACAGAAAAATTTGTGTCGTTTTGTCCACCTGAAAACGTGTCGTTTTGTCCATTTGAAAAAACGAATACCACAGTATTTTAAAACACCATTTTAGTTTTGAATAATCAATCTTACTAAAATCTTAAAGAACCATAAAAATGGGTCGATAGTAAAATATATACTAGTAATTGTTATATTTCCAAGTAAAAACGACTTAAGGGTATCCCGGTCCCTAATTTGACATATTCTCGATAAAATATTAGCGAAACACGGCTCCAAGGATATTATTAAGATTAGCCAGTTTGTAAAACTAGCCTTCATCTTGCGTAAAACATGTGTTAATGCTTTTTTGAGGTTCTATTTTGAAATAAACCCTAATTTTAACATAACCTGTATAATTAGTATACAAAACTTCTGTGGAAGCGTTTTTGTCGATTAGTGCTTTATTTTTTCTAGAATATGCGATAGACCATCCTTTTTTTTGAGGTTTTATATCGGAAATTCTATCTCCTCTGAGGTTAGATTTCAAAATTCACTCAAATTTTCGCAAAAGGGAGTTCAGAACAAATAAAAATTTCTGTGGAGCCGTTTTTTTTCGAATTTCGACCCCAAGCTCAAAATATGAATTTTCACGTGAAAAAATTTCCGAAAAAAAAGTGCTTCGATTTTTCGAAAGTAGGCTCAAACGAAAGCTGAGGAAACACTGAAGAGAAAGTTGGCTTACGTCTTTTGAAGTTTTGGAGGTCAAATTGAAACAAACGTTATGTTTCCACTTAATTTTGAAAAAAATACTCAGAAAAAATGGAAAAATTTCGAATTTTTTTTGTTCTTATTTGGGTTGTTTTGTCCTTTCAAAACATAAACGATTGATTTGGTGCATTTTTATGACATAATAACTGCAGAAAATGTAGAGACCGGGATACCCTTTAACGAAAATTTCTAGAAGTCAAATTTGGCACAATTTTTTGCACTTAAAAATGAGTTTCAAAAATGCAATGACACTATGAAAACAACATTTCACTATTGTGTCGTTTTAATTCGACAATCCGAAATACAGAAACAACTCAGTAAATACAGATAACCAAATATATGTGGTTTCGCAGATTTGAACGCAGAGCCATCGCATTGTTAGAATTTCTAGTTTTTGATGTTAGTTTGGTTCGTAACTTTTACCTGGCGGGATGATTGGCTCGAAAGCGCTACACACCACTTTACCATTGTGGATCCACATTTCACTATTGACCCGATTCTCATGTTCTCCCGACAAAAAAACCCTGTTCAAAGTTATAAATTAAATGTTCATACTATGAACTTCATAGTCACTGAATACAATTTGTTTACTATTGATAAATTATCGAACACATCTGTATATATTTGAAGAAACAGTATGCACACGATAAATTATTTCAACTAAATGGTAAGAAATCAAGGTCAGAGTACCAAAAAGACTTTGCCGAAAATTCGTGAACTAAGTAGATTGACAAAAAAAATCAGAATCACCATTATATTTTGGTTGTTAACCCTCAGAAGAATTTGAAAGTCGATAATTTTAGTGAATGTATTGAGCATATCACGAACTTTATGTCTTAATTATTGACTTACGGATCAAACCATCATGAAAAAGTTGATCAAACGGAATATACTGATATTATTTTGTGGTGATTTTAAATTTGCCGTTTGAATACTTTTTTAAAATACTTTTAAAAATTCCTAAAAGTCTACTGGTCATGTATTCTTCAATAATTCGTACTTAATTACATCAGAGGCACTCGTGAATCCAAAAAGTATATCAAAAAAGTGATTTCTGTACGAATATAAAATACGGTACTGTATTATGTGTCTATAAGGACACTTTCTTTGAAGAAGTTATCAACAAACTATGACTGAAACTAACGGTTTCACTCTGGGTCACTATATAAGTACAATAAAATTGAGCAATGAAAATACAACCATCTTTAGAAATGTTTTATGCTGAAGAGCAAAAAGGACTTTCAATTGTTTCGGGATTTTTTAAGGACAAAATGAGAAGAAAATTTGGGACCATATGGTAAAATAAAAGAACAATAACGCAAATTATATAGGAAACAAAAAAATTTCTTAAAATTGTTTATGAACACCTGTTTGTCGAGTATTTTTACGGTATAGATAAATGGCCTCCAAAACTCTGCTTTTATTACAATTAAAGTTTTGTATTTTTGAGAAAAAAGAACAAAATAGCATCAAAACCTCAGGAAAATATGGAAAAAATCTTTGCTGTCCTTATAGACGCAAACCACAGTTTTTATTTTTCAAATTAAAATGTTTCAGCTAATGATATTGTTTGTTATGTTACTTTTTTCACTGCTAGCACAGTCCTTATAACGTTGATTACAATTTTAACCGAAAGAATACAAATGCTAGAAAATTAAGGCTTAAAATTGGTAATTTCAAAAACTACTTTTTCATTATTTGTAGCACTGATTAACTCTGAGTGCATATAAATTCGCGCGTTCGGCACTTGTGAGTCGTAAAGCGATATCACAAAAATTGCAAAAATAAAAATTGTTTAAACTTTGAATGTCAAAAAAGAAATTAAATGTGTCAGCTAATGATGTTATTTGTTAATTAATTAGTTCATCAAAAAAGTAAGTTATATATATAATATTTTATTTGTGGTTTTGTAATCTGTGAGTCTATATAACTTTTCTTTTGTTTCCCGTTTTTTTGAGAAAGGTGTTTCAAATCATATTCATTGATGATATTATCTAGTTATTTATACAGCATAATTAAATCAAATACAATATTTACTCACTCTTTGAAACTAATTTGCTCTTTAATTCTCTATAACGCCTAAAATAATTTGTTGAACTTGCTTAGAAAATCAATTTTTTGATGAAATTTTAAGTTGAAAATTGCAAAATTCTAGATCTCTAAAGAGTCTACGTTACATTTTTAAGATTATTTCGGTTTAATCTTGAAAATGATAATTAATCGAAACTAGTAGAACAATGTAGTATTGGACAAGGTATTATTGAAAATTTAAGTTTTTCGAAAATGTTTGCCATTGAATAACAAAGATTTACGAGATTTTTTGTATTTAATTCACGCATATACAGTATATGATATACTGCCTGATTTTTTTATTATTTTTAACTATTTTTGTCTGGTGGCTAGACAGTCAAGATTAGAGCCAAATGATAGTAAATTTTGACTGTCTAGCCACCAAACAAAAAAATGTGACAATTAAAAAATCAGTCATAGTTAACTCATTAATATGTTTATTTTTGAGATGTATGCTTATTTCTTTACGATTATCAGTTCACAATTATTTGAGTCACTTTTTGCTTATTTTCAAATAACCAAAAATTAATAAAACGCAAATTTTTCATTTTATTATCCAGCAAGTTCGTCAAATTTTGAAATTTGTTCGAGTCATTGTCGGGGATTTGAAATTACCAATTTTTAAAAAATATTGATGAATAGATTTTAAAAACATTTTAATTGAAAAAAAAATCAGTTAAAAATCAGTTTAAAAATCAGAACGGGTGACTCTCGATACGTAGTAGGTCGCGATTGTTCAAAATAGCACACATCAAAAAAAAATAAAACAAAAATTGTTCATAATCCGACCATTTCTCTCCTTTTAAGACATATGTGAATATATTAAAATATGTGAATTATATTAAAATATATTGAAAAAAACTACGTAACATTGTAAATTTTCCCTGTCAGTTTTTTCTAGACGAGTATGGTCATTTTGATCTATTTAAGAAATTAATCAGATAAGTTGTTTCTATTAACGGATTCTATTAACGGTTTAAACACCCTATTTTTACTAAAAAGAGTAATTTCGGTTGGATTAGGGATTTTTTAATATAAATTTAGACCGACTAATGCCAAATTATTTCATCGACTTATGCTTTATATTTTTAAATGTAATCAGTTCCGTCAATGTTTGTTTTATAAGCTGCAAAAAATTTTGCTCAATTTCTGTATTTATTCGCTTTTAGTACGTTAAAAATACATTGTTATTTATTTTAGCGCCGCACCAAAAAACGCGCTCTCGCTCCACGCTAATTTTTTTGGTTCAAGGGCGCGCGCGAGGCCCCCCTTAACGTCTTAATTTATTCTAAACCAGATTTTTCAAGTTTTCAGCCGTGTCTTTCTCAGAGAAGTCTTAAAAAATATATATATATATATTTATAATTTATATCTTTATCAACGGGAGCTCTTTACAAAACAGAAATGAAACTTTTATCAATCCAGACTTTTGCGATATTCTTGATGGTTTTGACCGTTTTGGAAGCTAAAAGGGCAAATAGAAAGAAGGAGTTTACGCCTTATGGAAAAAAAATTGTGGAAGAAAATTTATTTAATCACCAAAGAGGTAAAAATTTTATTTTCGTATTGCAAAAATATAATCAATTTTTGAAAATAATTAATTTGTTCAAAAAATTTAATGAAATTAAAGAAAATTTATTTTATCATAAAAAAACTATAAATGTTTCTTCAAGCATAAAAATAAAAGTTTTTTACGACGATATATATTCTCATTAATTTATATGGTTAATTGCAAAAAAATAATCGATAAACAGAAAAAAATTTAAAAAAAATTTTGATGGCGAAAATTAAAAAAATTAATAATTTAATTCGGTAAATTATTAAGATTTAACTATTTTAATTATATCCCTTTATGACCTTTTGATTAATCTAAGAGATGTGGGTTGAGGGAGCCAATCCTAACACTCCTAAGACCCCTTCTAGCCACTCATGAGGCCGCTTTCTCTTCTTTTCAGCCCACATCTCTTAGATTAATCAAAAGGTCATAAAGGGATATGAATAATAAAATTTTCAAATGATTTTCTTCTGCATTTAATAATCCATAGAGATGATAACGAAAATATAACGTGGTGAGACTGAAATGACGATTAATTGTTCAAAAGCGTTCTTATCAAAATAAATAGAAAACAAGCAAAAAAGTAACAAAAAATACCGATTTCTTCAATTCGTATTTTTGTGGCTACAAGCTAAAAACAATTTATTTGATGTTATTTCATAGTATCATATAAGCGCAAGTTCAGAGAAGATAACCCCTTCAAGAACCCGCCGTTCACAAAAAGCATAAACGCCTTAGGGAAGAATTTAAATAATTACATCTTTTGAACTTGTACCATAAAAACCATTCAAAAATGAGCGAGATATCAAAAAATCGAAGAAGGATACTCTACGAATACACTGACAGTAACACTGTGCTCTGTTCCTCATAATTTTTGAAACAGATAATATTTATCAGATTGAACTCGGTAGATGATTGAAGGAAACTGTTTTTTCCATGACAAACTATTTGACTCATTCATTAATTTTTTTTAATTCGATATTATAGAAAGCACCCCGTAATTTACTCAAAATACATGCATTTATATTTATAATATCATGTAGTCCCAAGATGTCTAAAACTAAGAAAAATATTCGTGTTTTGCATCCTTTTTTTTAAGCTATTAGCTAAATTTGTATGTTAAAAATATCAATTTGATAAAACCAACACTTTAAGCAATTATCTCTATTTTTATAATTTGGAATTGACAGTAGGATTTGAACTACAGAATCTGAAAGTGTTTATTAAACCAATCAGTACTACGTAAACAAGGTGTTTACATTCTTCGCTAAAATCTGACAAACATTATAAAACAACGAAATTTCAAAATAATCACCTTGACCCTCACGGACGCGGCTGTGTTCTGCAACACAAAGACAAAAAATATGAAAAGCTTTTTATAATTATTTAATTCAAAATAACGCTTGCATTTTCGCGAGAACATTAAGAATTTATGTATTTTAAAATGATAGTGTTTCTTTTTTGAAAAAAGTTCAAATCTTATGTTTGACAACAGTATCAGTAAATTTCACCAAAAATTACTTTCAAGTATAAAAATTTGATGATTTCTCACAAATATTTTTATATCGGTCAAGGTTGTAAAAAACCTTTCCGAGCTAAAAAATCAAACAGCTAAATCCACTATTAAATTTTCTTTTGAAAAATCAAACAAAAACGTGTGATTTTTTAATAGCGTCTAATTGATATTCGATCAGTCTCAAAAACGTGCTAAAATTTTTAGCGGTTTGTCAAGTTCAATTACCAGTTTTTTTCAAATAATATCTTTTTAGTTAAACAGCTTTCAAACATTTCATAGGTTTTTTGAATACGTTGAAAAATTCAATTTTCAATATATTTTTTACTCATGAAGACTATGCAACTTTCCTAAAATGCTCAGTCCCCATGTATTAAATGTCATTTCTTGGAAAATCAAGAAATAAGACTTTGTATTTTTCTTATTTGTTTAAGAAAATCACACAAAAAGTTACAAAACGTCTAGGATTTTCCTCTTCAAATTTTATTTTTCCTTTTTTCTAGAAGTCACCTGATTTCGATAAACTCAGTAAACTATTGATGATGATGTTCTTATTATGAATGCAAAAATAGACCTTACAGTAAGGTAAAAATGGCAAAACGTTTTGTTTTATTTTCGAATTGTAGCCCGTGAAAACATATTACAATTTGATCCAAACAAAATTTGGAAAAATTATCAGCATGCCTTAAAAATGAAGTCTGTTTTGAAAATTGCATATCATTTTGCTCGAAGTTTTTTATAATTCTGGAGAAAATTAAAAAAAATACAAACGAATTTTCATTTTCAGCAATTGATGACAATTTTTTTGATAAAAGAGTACCGATTTTCACGGGAATTTTTGTGTGGTTCCTACCTTACCATACAGCCCTTCTAATTCTGAATGGGAAATTTTCCAAAAAAAAGTCATTAGTTGAAAAAGATAACCCAAAACAGCAGATTATGATTAATTTTTAGATAAAACATTGAAAGTTTTAGATTCTTCAAACCGCATTTAATGATAGTTTGTAATTAATTGACCACATCTATGTACGGGTTTTTACGTCTTATCACGTTTATTTACGGTAGATTATTTGACATGAGTCATCACATGACACAGATTTCGTTCGCTAAACATTTTTTTCATTCGATAAAAAATCAGCTTTATTTTTTGTGTGACCAGGGTTTGAGATTTCAATGATGACTCATCATATTTCAAAAATGGATTTGTCATCTGAAACTAAATACAGTACTTTTATCTTTTTCCGAAATTCCGTTTTCGAATATGTTTCCAGAATCTTTATGATTTTCTTGACGAGCTTATCTCAACTTTCGACTTGAATTTCTGACTAAATTATTTTATTTATGTTTTTTTAGACGTTACTTAATAAGAATAATACCATTTTTCTTATGAATCTTTCAGTTGAAAAAACATATTCTTGATAAAATCAAAAAATCAATGAAACTTATCTCCGGCGGAGAATCTCTGCGTTCAAGGAAAAAATGTTTCTAGTATTTGCAGCCCCTCCTTAATGATAAAAATTGGGATCTCACGAATCGGTATTTTCTCATGATAAATCGATAAATGGGCTACTTATAAACAGGCTAGTCCGGAAAGATAAAAATCACTTCTAAGAAACGATCCAGAAATTTGACTTATATCCCCTATTCACACTTTTGTGAATATCCCGGTCCTACTACTTAAAAACACACTATGTTTCCTTATCAGAGACGGGATATTCACAAAAGTGTGAATAGGGGATATGTGATCAAAAAGAATTTCAAAAACATCCGTTCTATAATTAAGGTCAAAAAATAGAAGGTCAAAAAATACCCCTTAAAAAAATAAAGCGTCAAATAAATAACCCCTGAAAAAATTAAGCTTATTTTCGATACTTGGTATTATATTTTTTTTCTCGAAAATTTTTAAAAGAATACATAAAAGTTTTTTTCATAGAAAATTTAATATTCAATTCCACTAAATTCAAACTTTCAGAGAATAACTGAATAAATATTATCAACAACTTCGGATCACGGTTATCGCAAATTTACTTCATTTGTTCGTAAATTGAAAAAAATGACTTTTTAACGTATTTGAACTTATTAATTTTACTTTGGAAAATAATTTCAGAGCATAAAAAACTCAGCAAAACGTGTAATTTCAAATATATCGAAAATTATCCCTGCTGCGCCTGACTGTGCAAACGCGCCTTTCATAACATGGGCGCAGCAGGGATAATTTTCGATATAAATAGCAAAATATGTCCAGTATCAAGTTTTATGTTTTTTTCGCCTTTGAAAAGTGTAAAAATTACAAAAAATCAGGTAATTTTGACGTTTTGTTTCCGTCTTTTCAAAATTAAAGTGCTAAAATTTTTTGTTAGCACAACCCCCCTGAGATTAATTTTAAATGCCATCATATCAAAAAGTGAAATTAGTTTGATAGGATATTTTGAAAAGGTAAAACAATTCTGATCACCCGCCGAAACTGTTATTTATATTAATATACCTGATTATCATATACCCTTTTAAATATGATTATCAGAAAATAAATTTTATCAAACCCGGCAATTTACATGAAAACTGGCCAAAATTAGTGTTTTAAACAGATCAAACTTGAAACTAGTTAATGAAGCGATGTGTTAAAATCAGCAGAAAATATTGTGCCCCGATGAGCTGTTGTAAACATGATAAATATTATCTATATATTATATTTTCTTCTGGGTGTCCGACATTGTCGCAAACTATAATTTTTTAATTATCAGATTTATAAATAAAACTTTGGAAAGAACTAAGCCGTCCAAAAAGGTGTTACAATTCCTTGACCAACGAATTCTTCAGAATTACCAGGCAATTTGGGAAAAGTATCTTTATTGATCCGAAAATGACCAATGATCTGAAATTTTTCTTCAAAATTCTTGTTAAATTATGTGTTTTTTTAAATATGAGATTTTGAGATATTGAATGTGACCATATCCTGTTCACACTGAAAAGAACCAAAAAACGAGAGAGGTGTGAGTGTGGTAAAGGATAGGGATTTTGAGCGACGAGTGATTGTGCGTGCTGCCTGTCGGCCAAAAAAACTCAATAGTAAAGCGTTGAAATCCCCAATTTTTCTAAAGCAGGTTTTCTTATTAAAAGAAACCTATTATTTTATCAATAAGAAAAAAAATATTATTTTGCCTAATATCATAAAGTTTATTGACACTCAGTAGCCAAAGGATTTTGTTATGATCTCTTAACAAAAAAATTTGGTGTCAGATGATTTTATCACGTGCGAGAAGTGTGGTCTAATATAGCTGTCCTCCTTAACACCTTTATGGCCAGCATTTTTATGATGCGGTCAAATTCTCTGACTGTCTTTATGAAAATTCATTTTTTTGCAAAAAAAACCTGACAATTTGACAACTAGCTATCACTGAGTGTTCAATCTTTTTCAAAATGGAAGAAAGTCGAAAAACTGTGTATTTGCTGTGAAAAATTAGCTTTTTATCATATAAAGGCTGACTTAAGTGCTCCACCACAAAACCACAAAATTAATTTCTTAAAAATGTCCTATTTTCTTAAAAGCTCCAATTTCGCAAGTGAGAAAGCTGGATAAGATCTTCAATAAGTATTTTACGGAAACAATTTCTAATAATCTCCGAAAAATTTTCAATAATGTCAACCTTGCCAAAATTTCTAAGAATTTAGAAAAAAAAGGTTAAACTGAAATTAACATACTTTTTGAAAAGAAATATTTCGGTGGGTGAAGTTTTAATTTGACAATTCCGCATAACTCGCACGTGTACGATGTCGGAAAATGTCACATTACGCGCTGATGCATTCAAGATGCCTCAATTCAAAGTCGATAATAATAATGTCGTTTTGTGTTTAAATTGACAGTAAATACGTCACCATTATCGTGAAAATAATTTTTTCGTGAAAATAATTTTTTGTCAAAATAATTTTTCGTCACAATAATTTTCCTTCAAAATAATTTTTTGACGAAAAGGTGTTGTCTCTCAATTTCAAAATAAATTTTTGACTCCGGTTTAAAAATTTTTACGTGAATTTTCAAAATTTTTCAAAACGTTAGTCCGATAAGAATATATTACACTGTATATGTTACTTTTTTGAGTGTACATCTGAATTTGACCAATACGTGGGGTAATACCCAGGAGATCTATCTTCAAAACCAAACCCCTCAGTGACCATGATTTTTTTTGGAGACACTTAGTGTTAAGCTTTATTAGCTTTATATCCAAAAAATTTCAATGCGGGCCATGTTTTGCGTCAAATTTTATGGCAACCGCAATTTTAATTTAAAAGGCCATTTTGGGCGAAAAAATTTCTCCGAAAAAAAGCTTTTTTTTTAAATTCAGTATAAGACACGTTTTTTTCATATGCTAATGTAATTGTTTGTTTTAAAGTCGATTTTACTCCTGGGTATGACCCTACCAATACGGCTTTATTCTATGTTTGTGGTACAAAACAGGGTTTTACTTTTAATTCTGAACTTATTTTGAACTTAACGAAAAATCTTAAAATTTGAAGATCTGACAAAATCTAACATATTTATTTTTAATTTTTTGGCAACGATTACCGGAAATAAAATTTTCTAACGGAAGACGGTGGTTAATATTTTCTGATTTCTTTACTATTTATAATGCTCTCAAATTAATATATAAAAGTTAATAAAGCGTATTTGCCAAAAATTTGTAAAACTTAAAATTTTGGATATTTATGGGTATCATGAAAACACACACAATTTAACACAATTTTTACCATCAATTAAACGATCAAATAATCCTCGGATTTTCTAAATATGGATTGAATGGGGTATACGAGGAAACCCAGATAAAATTTGAACTTTTTCTTTGGATTCTAGAACGAAATACAAAATCCTCAAAAATGATACTAATGCACGAAGTTAACAATTTATTGATAAAAATTTTATATTTGTGAATAAACATTAATAAATCTTTCAATTTCGTCTATCAGCTTCTTAAAATAATAAATTCTTTTAATTGAATTTTATATTTTATTAATATTTTATTAATCTGTATTATAAATAAAACTTAACTGTACTTTGATCTTAATTTGTCTTTGAGGTGGTATCAATGGTTATCTGTTAACTTGTAGGACCTCATTGTTCTTAAAGAGTAATTTCCTGATAGAGATTGTCTGCCAAAAAATTCTCATTGAAGAGAAATGATTTTTAATCACAAATTTAATTGTAAGTTTTATATTGCATTCAAGTTTAAATGCAAATAAAAACCATCAAATTGCAAACGGTTTTAGTAGTTATATCTAACTTCAAATAAATAATATAAATTGATTATATAATGTATTTGAATCAAATTTATAATTACTTAAAGTTAAGTTAAGAAAATATTGCCTGAAATTGAATAGTTATCGAAAAGGCTAGCAATAAGAAAAATTTTATAATTAAATGCACAATTTATTCTATTTGTCGCGATTTTTTTTGTCTGGTCAAATTCACTATCTTTTGCATAAATTATGAGGTCTAGCCATCAGACAAAAATGTGACCAGTAATAAAAAAGGCTGTGTAAGTACACAAGTGTGAACTTATCATTTATAAAAATATTTATATTTTGAATAAATTAATATTTTTAATTATTTCATTAATTAATTTGAGTTAATAATCTATATTCTATAATAAATAATATAATTTTAAAAATATGGTGTTAATTTTTTTGTTTAATTTAGAAACATAACACCCCGCACTAGAATTTTTGACCAGATGAGATGCAACATAAGTCTCATTAAAAAATAGCTGGCTTGACATGTTTGTCAAATTTGGCAGGAAACCCGAAGGAATTTTTTTCCACTGAACTTTGAAAATAAGTCGTAAAGAATGTGTTAAGATCTGTAATTTACGAAAGATCAAATACCAAAGAAACAAAAGTAAGATTGCAAAAAAATTTGGATACTCGGCTGCGTATATATTTGCTCAAGATTTAAGGATTTTTCGACAATTTGTAGTTTATGATAAAATCAATCAATTTAAATGCCTGTTAAATTAAATGCCACCGTTTCTGAGAACGCAAATAAAGACAATTCGTATGCAAATTAAGATTTTTGACCAAAAACATTTCCGAATGCACTCTTAATTGCCATTTGACCAACACTTTCAGATACAATAATTTCTGTAACAAAACCATAACTGTGCTGTGCATGAGGTCAGCTAAGATTTTCGATAATTTTGAAAAAGTAAATTTCAAAAATCAAAAATGGCCATTAATTTGGTATTTTCAATTGAATTTAACAGGCGAAATATGATTAAACCTAAAACAATATATATGTCTGACAGACATTGTCTGTGATCAATAAATCACGGCGAACATTGTGATAGCGTTAAATCTTCGATGCTAATTGGTTCATTTGGGAACGATCAGAAAGTGGCATTCCGAAAAAATTTAGGATTCTTCCGATCCAAAATTGATCGAGTGTTTTATAAAATTTGGAGAGAAAAAAGCTGGTTTGAAAATATTTTGCCATTTTGTCCGTTAATGTTGCTAATCTCGCCTTAAAAATAATAAAGACAATTTTTGAAATCAAAAGTCCAATTTGTTTTAAAAAAAAATATTTTGTAGACATTTCTCCAAAAACATTTTTGGACGAAAATAAAGAAGACTTCTTTGCTATTTTTATTTCAATACTTCTTTGTATTTGGTCAAAATTTTTCCAAACACCAGTGATTTTTAACTCTTGGAGGCTCCGGACTATTTTCAAAAACACCTGTAGACTAAATACCAGTAATTGCAGGTTTTCTGAAACTGCTGCATTTTCAATTTTTGTCCTGACGGCTCTGAGTAAATTTTTATTTCTTTAAAAGTGATGTCGATAAATTGCGTAGGTTAGGTTTTTTTTCGAAAAACACCTGTAGATTAAAGACCGAAAATTGCAGGTTATTTCTGAGGAACTCACTTTTTAGAATATGAAATTCTCAATCTTTTCCCCTTATTTATTTTTGTTCTGACGTCTCTCATTTCCTCACAATAAAATTGCGTAGGTTGAAGCACAATTTGTAAATGTCACTTTTATATACGGTTTTAAAAGTCAAAATGTGAATCACATACAGTACTATTAAAGTTTAAGTCTATTCTTAATCTCGAGGACTAAAGAAAAATAAAGTTGCAAGCAGTTTTACTTTCCAGTAATAAGCGCTCAAAGTTGAGCCGAAAAATCGGCTTTGGAGCCTCCAAAGGTTAAGCAAAAACCACGGATTTTCGAATATTTTTTGGAAAAACCAGTCTTTTTTAGTGAATACAGCTATTTTGATATTATTTATACCAGGTTAAAAATAAATTAAGTAAATAAAACTTCATCATTATTAAAAAATGATCAATTTTACGCTCAATCAGTAATTGTTAACTTTGAACATAGATATTAAAAATAATAATTGAAATAAAATGATTGATTGAAAGTAATTTACAATTTTAAGAATGATCAATTTATCAAAAATTATCTTATTATTCAAATGAAATGCCACTGATAGTGATAGAGCAAATATGGACTATTCTGCAAATTCAGAAGATTTCACAGAAAACTCTTCCGAATGAACTTTTAATCAATCTTGAAGGCTAGCCAAAACGGGCCCAAATTTATATATTATAGCAACCACAATTTATATTTCCGATTAAATTTTCTTATAATTTTTATTAATGATTTCCGACGGTTCAATATATTGAATATCGACTTAATTTTTTAGAAATTACAAAAAATGTACTGATTTGACCTGATGTGTAGGACATGTTGGTCAAAAATTTCCAGGTTGAACGTGATGATTTTTGAAAAAAAAATAAAATAAGAAAAAAAACACGAATCTGTAACTCTGTTATAATTCAACTGAGTTATAATTTTTATAATGCTGAATTGCATAAAAAGACTTTGTAAAAATTTTACAATCGTCAATAGTTGAAAATTGACTTATCAAAATGAAATTTTAAAGTTTATTTGATGAGTCGAAATGAATTTTATCTCCCTTCCATGATCTCCATTAAAATAATGCCTGAAAAATTTCCCTTTAACAGCTGCATTTTTTAAATTGTCTTTCACTAGAAAGTTTCTAGTAGAAACGATAAAACTGCAAGTTTCTAGGAATTAAATTTGACCTACTTATAAGCCTATATTAATGCTTTTAATCGCCTGAAGAACTTTTCCATTAATTTCTGGGTTGTTTCTAAAAATCTGTGCAAAGAATGATGTAAACAAGGCACAACAAATTGCAAATTATTGCTTTTAATTTAAAGTTGTTTGATTTATTTACCTGAAAATTTAAAATAATTTCCAACGAGCATTTATGCACAAATTTATTTAACTGAATTTATCTCACATTTAAAACTTTTACCAAAAACCGCCAAAAATTGTGTATACATGTGCTGATTGCCTTGTTCAGATGTGATCAGACTTTGATGTTAACAGATTCAAATAAATGGCAAAACTTTCAAATTTCGATGAATTCTAGAGGTCAGCCAGATATTTGACGTAAAAGTCTGATCACATTCAAAGAAATTCTGCACTTGTATAAACAATTTTTAACAGTTTGTGGTGAAAATTTTAAAAGCACAGATAGTTATGTTTCTGAAAATATTCAAAATTTATGGCTCATCGAACAGTTTTTAATAAAGATTAATTGCCTGAAAAGTGCAGATTTTTTTCATTATTTCAGTTGCGAAATGCAACGTTTGGGAAATGATACCGAAGATTTAGAATTTGGTGGAGAAAATTGATATTGAGTCGCAAAAATTAATTCTTGAAATTTAATTTTTTCTGATAATTTTAGAACATTTTAAGAAAGATTTGAAGTACAAAAAATAAAAGAAATTCTAGAATCTTATCGTCAATTTCAATCAAAGTATTTTAAAAAAATATTCCGAATAGTTGAAAGATTAAAGCTCTCTGGCGCTAAACTGTACACATTATAACAGTCAGAAGACGACCAATCAAATTTCTGCTTCAAGTTATCGTCACATAATTAAAATTATTACATCACATAAAGGTTATTAATTAGCCGTTACTTTGAAAATTTTTATTTTGTATTATTTTCCGCTGATTGAGGAAGGGTAATTGTCGCTGGTTTTATGAGGCCTTTGGGGTATATAAATTATTTATTTGCTTTTATTTGCTTAAACAATTACACGAGCAGGGTAAATACAGTTTAAAATTTCACTCGCCCTACCGGAACTCCATAAGTTGTATTTTATAGCGTGTGAACACTTTTAACAATTTCTTTGTTTAAAAATTTAAATTTTCTTAAAATTTGCTCGTAAATTTGAACTCATAAATTTTGAAGAGTTTTTAAAACGAAAATTCCTTAAATATTTTGTGCAATTCTATTAAGTTTATTTATCTTTAAATCATTATATCATTAAATAGATATAATTTTAGGAGAAAATAAGTCGATCAGAATATTTTTGTTCTCAAATATTGGTATGAGAGTTTATGGTCTTTTGAAAATTATGTTAATCTTTTTATGTTTTTTTCTCGATTTTCGAAGATTTAAAGTGTCACTTTCAGAAGAAAAAACTTAAATTAATTGTTTAGTTTTAAAATAATAACAAACTTGAAAAGTTTGTTCAGTATGAATTTCAAATTTTTGACTCAAATATTTTTTGTCAGAAAATACATAAAATGTCTTTTTACTGACAACCACCCTCTTAAAAATTATATTTGTGAAAATTTGCTCGTTAAATTTCAATTTTTGAGATAAAGAATTCCATGGTAAAAATGTAATCTTGTCTTTTGTATACTTTTGTTATCAGGGACGGTATTAATAGCAGATAATTATCAATCTTTTATCATTCATTATTATTAATAAACAATACGGTATTGTCAATACCCCAAAAATAACACGCAAAAAACCTATCTATTGTATTACGTATTTTGGGGTCGTGCTATCTTTTAGGTCACGGTTTATAACGCGATTATTTTGGTACCAAAAAGGTGTGAGTTTAATGAAAATAATTTTTATTTGCCAAATTTTCGAGGTCTGGGACAAAAAATTTTGTTTTCAGATACACATCATTTTATAAAGTTTTAATTTTTCTGACTCGAAAATTATCATTTAACGATTCAAAAAATCATAAAAAATATTCTGATTTCGTAAAACATTTTTCTATGAATTATATTTGTATAACACTCAAAATTTATGAGTTATTTTTGTCTTTATTATAGTATCAGACTAAGTGGTTTTTACAATATAAATTTTCATTAGATTTTATGGTCGTCAGATATCGATTAAGGTCAATTTCATTCATGTGGTTGACACATTACCGCTTTAATTGTATGTATTGATTTGATCAAAAAATCACAAAAAAAATTCTAAGGAAAAATACCGTAAAAAATCGTTTTTTTCACGATTTATATCCTGAATCCAACCGAAGTGACTCTCTATATGAAAAAAGAGAGATGTTACATCTCAGATGGTCAAACCGTTTAAATTTCGGCATTGGAAAAAAATCATACGATTGAGTTCTTAGAAAGCTCAAAATCACCAGACATATTAAATAAAATTAAACTACAGCTAAGTTAGGGTGTTAAGTTCATATCCACTATGAGATATGCGTAGGCGGAACGCAGCGAATGTACTGAGCTTGGCTGTATAACAAATAATTATCAGAAAATATTTTTTTTATCCAAAGTTTGGAAATTTATTGCTGCGTAAATTAACCGTCAGTGAAAAGTCGTTAACTTTTAGTTTCCGCAGTAAAAAAGTAACAAATTCTGACGATGTAGAGCCCCTAACTCAGCTGTATAAAAATTGGTAAATAATTATACAAAACTTTTAAATTTCAAAAGTTTTCGATATCAATTTTTGAAAAATAGACCAATTTTTCATTCCTAAAAAAATTTAGTGATTTCGAGCTTTATCTGAATTCAATCGGATAAGACGTTTCCAAATGCCGAATTTAAAGAAAGTTCGACACCCTTACTTCACTATAAGACTGGGTCACTTTGGTTGGATTAAAAGAATGAACATTTTCGGTTTTTTAGTGTTATTTCGGATTTCTCTGATTTTTGCCTATCAATTAAATAAATCGAGTTATATTATTTTTTTCTGCCAAATTTTCTGCTTATTTTTTATATATTCTAAAATTTTGATGCGAAAATCTCGTTTTATTTTTCTTTGATTTGTCAATGTAAAACACAGGAAATCAATGTCAACAAAATTCCGTTATTTAAATTTAAATGTAAAATTTTTCGCACTAAACAATCACGACCAAAATGAAAGTTTATTTTTTTAATTTCCGAATAGTTAGACATGAATTTACATATTTGGCATGCACATAAAAGAATTCGCGCCGAATTTCGCGGCTACTTTGATTATTTTTCTTCAGTCTTTCCATATTTGCTTATAACACAAAAAATCACGATTTTCCGAATAGTACATTGAAAATGAGAAAAAATTTGGGAATAAACGTGCCAAATTTTTATTGCAAAATCACAGTATAAATGTGGGGATTGCGTAAATTAAAAAAAATATTTACAGTCCGTGCGACCTAACTGTAACACCACAAACTTTAATTTGCGTCCAATCTGGAACACTTTTGATGAAAAATTTCGGCAAAAGGTTTCCAGATTGAGCGCAACTGTCAAATTTGTGGTGTTCCAGTTAGGGAGCATGGACTGTTTTCTAAAAAAATAAATCAGCTTATCAACGGATAAATTGTCACTCAGCGTCTCGCTCGGCGCATTCAATTTTTCTGTTTCAAATTTAGGGTCACCGGGGCAGAGTTATACGGATCCGAACTTTTGTCGCCAAATACTTTTTTGGTGAAAGCAATTTTTTCCTCAAAATGTTTTTTTGCTTGAAAAATATATGGCAAAAATTCCCTGCGTTTATTTTTTCTTAACATTTTTAGTAGAAAATCACTTCGGTACCAATTTCGCTAAAACTGAACCTTCAATAAAATTTTTTGGCTTACTTAAATTCTGAAGTAATAAGCTTTAATTTTTTTGGACAAAAATTTTTGATTATGCGTCCAGTTTTTGAGTGATCAACATTTGAGGTTATTTATTGCACTTATACTTTATTAACAGAATGTCAAATTTTCACCCAGTTCTTAAAGTAGAAAAATAAAGTTGAATTTCAATTTTTCACGATAATTTATTACCCAACTTTCTACAGTATTATAAAATCATTTTTGAAAAATGTATATTCTTTGCGTGAAATAATCGTGGTCAATCAGCTAATATTTGTACAGAAAAAGGGCGTTTTGGGCTTAATCAGGCTTACCGGATATTATTTAACAATTCAATAAGGAAAGTTTGTACGAAACAAAGTTCAAAGAAAAAGTGATAGTAGCTCAAAAAAAAGCTTGATTTCAAAAAAATCAGGAGTTCAAATACAATATGAGTATTTTTATCATGTAAATTTTACTTCCGACTGAAAATTTAAGCGCGAATTTGACCCGGAAGGTCATTTTTGCGGTTTTCAATTATAACACTGTTTCCGATAAAACACCGCATTAAAATGTCATCAAAGATTTTTATTATTTGAAAATAAGGTCAAAATTTTATCTGTTGGGTTTTATCAGCAAATTTGGGTAGCCAAAAAGGATGCGAAAGTCGACATCAAATAGCAGTACGCGGAATCAGATCACTTTATTGAATACAATGGGATTGATTTCGATAGGCAGGCTTGATTAAAGACCTTTCATTGAAACTGAAAAAAGCTCTTAAAATAATAATGTTGACCCCCACCTGCACCGTTGTGTTTCGAAACTTAAGAAAATTAAAAAAAAAAATTCCTGAAATCATTTCCTTGGCTTTTTAAACTCTACAAAATCATAAATTTTTAGTCAAAAACAAACAAAAACTGGTGAAATTTAAAAAAAAAATTGTATTCTCAAAATTTGTCATCAGCTTAAAACATTTCAAAAATACATTAAAATTTTTTTTCTTAAAAAACTTAGGAAATTTTGAAAAATATGAAAAAAATTCTAAAAATCTGTCAAAATAATCTAATACATCGAACTACTTGTCAAAATTGATCAACCAAGTCGCCCAAGAGTTTATGGTGATCTTTCAGGAACCAGTCCAAATTATAAATAATTTTCTAAAAAGTTTAATTATCGTTTCCATTTTGAAATAAAAATCTATCGTCAGTGACGAGTCTGAGGCAAATTTTTGTCTGAAATTTTTTTTACCGATTTTGTCTACTTCGACAAGTTTCACTTTTAATATTTATGGTCTGATTCGATCTCAGCTACGGTAAATCAAAAATATGTGGCAATAATAGTATTGATTATTTGTCACTTTAATTTAAATTGGCGCCAGTAAAGAAGATAAGTATTCCGAAAGTGATTTTTTCTCAGGCTAAATTTGTGTTTTCGTAACTATTAATTGTAACATAAATAAAACACATTTTATCTAATTATTTGGCAGAATATTGGCGGCTTTAAATTGCAATAATTTCATTTAGTAAAAAGTAGCCGAGAAAGCTATAATTGAAGATAAATCAAATAAATATATAATCTAATAATCCGAATTTAATCTGATAAAGATAATGATTTTCGAAATATATTCAAAGTTGGAAATATATATTTATTCAGGAAACTTGCTTACATGAAAGTTTCTTCAACAAACAGTTAAGAACAGTGCCCGATATGTTAAATCGGAAAACTCGTCTCGTCAAACGAGTTTGGTCTGACCAATCGGATTCACAAGTGGCAACTTGAATAAAAATTTACCATTCTGACTTTTACGAACGCAACTTTAATAAAATATAAAAAAATTTTGAATTGACATTTAAAATAAAATAATAAAAAATTTCGCTCTGTTAGACTTCAATCCTTTTATAAGTAGGGTGCGCAGCGAGAACCCTACAGACTAAACTAAACCCGTTGATGATTTTTTTTGGGTCCTGGGTTAACGCCACCAAAATAACGATTCCGAGCAAAATAAAGAAATTTCGGCCTTCTAGTAGTCAGAAAATGAGTTCTAAAAATTATTATTCTCAGCACTAATGTTGATCTTGATTAACTTAATTTATCCGATTTTTTATAATGTACTCACATAAAAACTTTTTTTTTCCAACTGGAAATCAGACTTGTTAATTTTGCTTGAAAGATTTTTGTTATTTCGTTGCTATCAGTAGTTCAACAGAAAGTAGTCTGCCCGCTGCGCATCCTCATTACGAATATTATAAAAATAACTGTTTTTATTTAAACGAATATTATGAAAATAATTGTTGTAATTTAAAAATAAATCTGTTATAAATTTCATAACAAACGTTTATGGTTTTTACTTGAATGAAATAGTTTAAGACAGTTTATGGATTTTATACAGTTTTGTAAGTCTCTGACACAGATAAAGTACTCATAATTTCTTCTTACTAAATTATCAAGTGATTGATGGGCGAAATTTTGGTGTGAGGTCCATAATTCAATTTTCGAAAAATTGTTTTTTGAAACTCTATTTTTTCTAATATCCAAGAAATCGGAAATCTCACAATAACGATGAAACAATTTTACCCCAATAAAATTTTATTTCGCATTTTCTTGATCGGATTTGCCTACTCGGGCAATGGTGATCGATACTGAAAATTAGTACTCATCGGTGTGATCTAAGACATTAATTCTGTCCGACAAGTTTATTGACGTGAAAAACTGCCTTGATCTCTAGAACAAAGACAAAAAAGTTTAATAGGATTTCCTGTTTAAATAATTGAGATCATGAATCATGATAAAGCCCAAAGAAAAGGTATGCGGTTTTAATTCACTGTCGTTATTAATAGTTCCGGTGCTGTTTCAATATATACTTTTAGAAAAAAACACTGTCACATCGAGTGTTTATAATTTAGGGTAAGCTACTTTGTTAAAGGTTATCAGGAAAGTTAGCTTCATGATACGGCTTCATTGATACCCTATGCGGACTATCTCCGAGGAAAATATTTTTAACAAAAAAATAATTTTTGAAAAAATTTAATTATTGGAAAATTTTTTCGAAAATTTCATCGAAAATGTCGTTGTACTTAAGGACTCCACCATAATAAAGATAATTGTGCATCTAAGATTTGATGTGTTGCATTTATTTTAGCTTATTACAAAATCATTAAAATTGAACAATTGTTAAATAATTTTGACAAAAATTCTTGGAAAATTTTCATGAGTTATTGCTGTTTGATTCTTCATAAGAGCACTTACGTCATATGGGATTGTAGAAATTGATCAATTCTCTTAACAGGGCTAGGTACTTAACTTTGGTACTCAACATGTGCTCCGATTCATCTCAACAAACATATTTTTCCCAAATTTCATGCTAGGTTAAAATATGGTGACCAACTCAATTGATGGGGTCTTTTCTCAAGTTTTATTCTTAGAATTTCGTCGTTTTAATAAAAAATGACGAAAATACAGTTTGTAAGATTTATCGATCAATTTTGGCAAATACCTACGTCTTTTCCAGATTGAACCAATAAAACCGCTGGAATTCAGACTTAGCCAAATTGGAAAAAGGGAGCTAAAATCTAACATACTGTATGTTTTTTTATTGACCCAATTCTATTTATTAAACTTCTAGAAATATTTCTTAAACATTTTCGAAAATATGATTTTCAAGATTAAATAGCGAAACATAACTCAGACAAATTCTAGAAATTTTCAAGAATAATAATTTATCCACTACAGTAAATGAGTAGGTTCACAAAGTTGAAATTTTCACTTTTTGGACAGTTCGTGGAAGTTGCGAATTAATATTGAAATTTTAATTCTGCTCCCGAGGCATAATAACCTTTCAGGAGGGTACAATTTGCACACTCACAGCACCAAAACGGTTCATCCGATTTATAAATTCTAATTGTACTATAATTTTGGGAACTTAATTTCAATATATAATTTTCAATAAATTGAAAAAAAAAGTATTTTAACTTTCACAATTTGAGTTGAAAAAAGTTGGTAACTTGAGTCCTCGCCACATCATTCAACTTTCAAAAGTCACTCCCAAAAAAAAATTCTGCTCCAGATATGTCTAGGTATAGATCCGGATGTCTAGAATGCTAATTTTTTTCGCAAATCGTACTCAAAACAACTTTTTGAATCCTGGGTAATTTTAAATTTCAACTCCAGATTGGAGTCAAAAGTTATATTTTCGGAAGTAAGACTTAAGCGAAAATCGCCTTCCAATCAACTCGTCATAAAATTTGAACCTTTTTTCAGAAAATTTGGGTGATATTTTCAGATTCACATTGTTGAGTTTTAAAAGTATTCGAAGAGAGCTTTTTTAAATATTTTTTTCCATCATTTTGGCTGATTTAAAGTGCCTTTACCCTTTCAAAAGGGTGTGCGGCATACAGTATGCCTCGGAGGGTTGAGCAATAATTTTTCACAATAAATGTTTCACAGAATTTTCACAAAAAACCATTTCGAAGCATCTTCAGGATTTCTAAGCTTTCTAAAGTTTTTTCATGATTTAACAGGAATAAACTGCATGATCAGATACAAATCAATCACCTGATGATCGCAGGTCAAGACAAGGGCTCCCCTTTGACGACCTTCAACTTTCATGTCGGTCATCCTCAGACACCCATCTATGGATCTAAAGGACCAAATAAGACATCTGGCTCAAATCTCAAATAATTTACTCAGATTTAAGGGGGTTGGCGTCGTAATCTGGTACCTTTCAATCCCGCCTACGAATAATTCTAATACATGTTTGTAGGTCTAGCCTTCGCTTAACGATTTCATATCTCATACACAAAATTTTAACACCACAGCACCAGGTGCTGAGTCAATTCTAGAACACCCAAGCCTTTTTCAAAGTTATACTTCTACTACCAACAGATTGTATTCGTCGATATGCGGACAGATTGCGTGGGCGGAGCCCCTATCTCACAATGGTCCAACCCCATTGGCTGAAATTCCCCCCGTGGCTGAGAGAAGTAGAGGGTCTTTCTTCCTTTCGATGCGTGAAGAAAAACCCAAGTTTTCTCCACGAATTTTCGATGCGTGAAGAAAAACCCCAGTTTTCTTTACGCAAAGTTCGTCTGCTCGGAACAAAAGTACTACCAAATTGAAGCTGAGAGTTCACTGATCAAAAAATCTGCTTACAGCTGATCGACATTTTGAAACAATCAGCGTCAAAATCGATAATTAGGTTGAACATTTTTGCTTTAAAATGATTGAAATTTCTAGAATTCGATTAAGACATTTCCGACTATTTTAATAACATGCATCGCTTTTGGCGGGTCATATTCACCAATAAAAAATGGTCATATCATGGTAGAATACCGGTTTTATGCGGTTAAAGCAAAAATATTCGAATTTTGAAAATTCTAGATTACCCTCAAAATCAGCTCAATAAAACGTTTTTAGGCTATTCTGGAGCAAATTTATTTCAAAATTTTGAAAACGATAGTCACAGACCGGCGTAAGTATTTTGTTGTTAATAAAAGCTACAAACTATTTTTAACAGCTCGTTCCTGATTGGTCGCGCAATGAGTGATCTTTAATGATGTTTCAGGATGTTAGATTTTTGTTCAAATATCACATTGTATTTACTTATTGGGTTCCACAATGTGTAGCCTTTGAGATATTCGCCCTCAAAAAACACAAAATCGTGTTTTCCCATGAGCGGTACCCCCTTAAGGGGGTAGTGTCCGCAAAAAAAGTTGGCCTGAAAATCTGATATAGTACTAAACCACCCCCAAAAAAACGATTGGTGATGGTCTCGTCGCTTTTCAATCATTGGTTCTCCCACAAGAGGGCGGCAAAGTCGAAAACGGAGGTACCATTTTCTCATTAATTACATATCCGATCAACTTCATTCATGTGTCAAATTGAGCGGATTCTCAATGAGCAAAAATATTGTGGTGGTTTTTTGTCCGACTTTAAAAAAATACAGTAGATAACCTTAAAAAAGTGGTATTTTTGCCGGTTTGGTACCATTTATCCGAAAACCGCTCATCAGAATTTGTTTTAACCATGCTCATTCGATTTTTCATACAATTGCGAAAAATAATTGTGGACTACATTTTTCATTCATGTCATCAAAAAAAATTCATGTCATCCAAAACACCTTCAAAATTTTGAAAATCATATTTTAGCATATTTTAATACTGTATTAACTTTTTTGATGACATGAAATGAAAAATTGAGTCCACAATTATTGTCGCAAATGTATGAGAAATCGAATGAGCATAGTTAAAAACAAATTCTGATGATGCGGTTTTCGAAATAAATGGTGACCAAACCGGCCAAAAATACCACCTTTTCTAAGGTTATCTACTGTATTTTATAAAGTGAGACAAAAAACCACCACAAATATTTTTGGACATTGAGAATCCGCTCAAATTGACACATGAAATGAAGTTGATCGGATATGTAATTAAGGAGAAAATGGTACCTTCCGTTTTCGACTTTGCCGCCCTCTTGTGGAAGAACCGATGATTGAAAAGCGACGAGACCATCACCAATCGTTTTTTGGGGGTGTTAGTTACTAATATAGATTTTTAGGCCAACTTTTTTTGCGGACACTACCCCCCTTAAAAGGCCCAAAAATTACGGACGCCCACCCATGAAGGTTTATTCGAATGCGAAAAAAAGGGGTTTCGACTAAATCAAATTAAACGTCTTGAATATCATAATTGTTTAATACAGTATAGTAACTGAGTATACAATAATAGTAGAAATTCAACACAAAAAATATTTTCTCTCACTGTATTTTGATTTTTTCAAGGCAACTGCTAATGTTCTCACTATTCTCATAAAAAAAGTAGCCTAACTTTTTGTGGCATGGATATCTAAAAATTTCAGATTTTTCGAAATAATTTTTTTGACATTTAAGCTTAGTTTTTTTATCTCAAAAAACTCTTCAAACGTTTTTTTCCGGATCATTTTTGTTAGTATAGTTTCTATCAATTTGGATTCAATTACGAAGATTTTGACATCTATGAAAATTCCGGTATCGGTAAGGGGATGAAATATTTTCCACTAAAGTCAAATTTTTATGTGCTTACATTCACCAGCAGTTAAAACAGGAAAAAATTGAATTGACGAAATTGAAATTATTTACAAAAATTCAGTCTTTATGGAAAAAATGATCAGTCGTTTCTTTCAAATATTCAAATCATTTTTGTTCAAATCATTTTTGAAAATACAGCTGCAATTTTTAATGTCACACTTTGTCTGGTGGCTAGACTTCAAAGATGTAACCCAAGATATTGAATTTTGTCTAGTCACCAGCCAAAATATGTGACAATTAAAAAAACAGGATGTATTTGTATAAGCATTTTCATGCTTCATAATTATTCAGATCATCTGGACCGGATTTAAAGGGGCCTAGGCGCCAAAATTTATATTTCAAAAACTTCTCCGTCACACCGCCCGAAAAAAACTTGATGGAATAAATTCAAACTCGGGCTGTACAAATTTAATGAGCCTTGTTCTCATGCTAAGACGTTAATTAAGCCATACATCAAAAAGTTTACCACGAGCTTTACCATCCAGTTCAATTATTATACTGTTGAAATAAGTCTTTTCAATCATTTCTGATTAATCTTCCTCTGGTTTAAATGTGAATAGCCAAAAACTGGTCTTAAGCCCAGTTTGTTGATGCGTGTTTAAAAGGAGGTGGTCCACACCTGAAACATGATTTCAGACATTTTTAAATGTATTAAAAGAGCTAGTGATTTAATTATTAACGGTGTGCAAAACGGATAAGACCACATATATGACTATGTATAGCATTGAAAATATTTTAAGATGTTTCAAGTCCCAAAAATTCCCCTGTTCACAGCCTTGCTTCAAAATAAAAATGCATTGTACATGTCACTTTATTAATAAAGACAGTTGTTATGGAAGATGAGAGACTTGAAATGTCGTCAAGATTTGTATACTTTGAGCGCACGACTCCGATAAAAAGTAATGGCAATTGAAAAAAAAATATAATTTTAAAATCATTTACAATCCATAGCGATCAAATTGAGATAAATCGCAAAACCTATCCTAGTCGCAAACTTTTGAAACATTTCACAGTTCTCAAAATGAATCATAAATTATTTTTAAATGCCTGTTTTCTCGAGCGCCTCGGATTGAAATTATAAAGAAAGATCTTAGAAGTGCAAACAATTTCAGGAAAATTAATAAAATACATTTTTGATAATTGTCATGATTTCGAGCTCGAGTGTAGAGTTGACCATGGCTTTTGAAGAAAATAGCTCAAAATTTGAAAAATAAAACTTAATTAAAATATTTGTGAACTCCTGTTTTCATTTGGAAAAATTTTTCATTATATAGTTTATCATGCATTTTAATGCGTTGAAATAATTTAAAAAACTCATTTAAGCACAAATAATTTGTAAACGTACAGTGACGTTAAACCAAATTTGAAAAATATTCATTAAAAATTTTTTTTAATAATCTAAATTACGTCAGATAAAATCGAAAAACGGATTTTGTCTTTCAATATTGGCTAATTCTTCTCAGCTATGGGTTTAAGTAACTGGCTGCTGATGCGATTATTGAGAAAAAAACGATTATAATTTACCGCAAATATGCTATATCCGAGTGTAAAATTTATATACTTAACTATAATGTATAGTAAACCTTACTTTTTGGGTGGCGCATTTTTTCAAAAACCGTCATTTTTGTACAACATTTTTAACGTACTGTGACAAAACTGACTTGATTGTCAGAAATAAATTGACTATGAAATCCACTGAATCGTTATTTAAACGCATAATACTCGAAGGCTCACCAAATCATACCATTCGACTCCTTTGATATGAATTCAATCCGCCTGAGAGGCTGCAAATTTATATACTTGTTCATCATATCCAGAATTTGTGTATATTTGAATCAGGCTTTTTGTGTGTATTCGGATGTGGATATTCAATTATGCAAGCAAAAAAAAATTATGCTCAAGTCGAAGTTGTTCGAAAAATTGGTTAAAATCATATTCGAGGTCGCTTTTTTTTAGGTTCCTCCACCATCGATTTCGACTGGGAGAACTAGACAAGATAGACGACAAATAGTTTTCTGCACGTGAAAAACCTTGGAAAAAAATATGCGGTAGAAAATTTTTTTGGCTCCTTGTCTATACGGATTGTTACCGGAATCAGTCTCGAAATGGGTCAAAATTGACCGAACAAAACCGTTTTTGGTTAAATTCGTCGTAATTCGTTTAAGATTAAGATGCAAAAACCGTCGTCGCTATCTAGTCTAGTTCTCTCAGAACAGATACCCCTTAGATGGAGCAACCTAAAAAAAAAGGACTGCTAAAAATCCAACCTTATTTTAACAACCTTTTCATGAAATGGTTAAAAAAATCTTCTTTAAAGTGCACCGAAAGTGCGAACGCACACGTTTTTAATTGAGTATAATATTTATTACATCCCGAGTACAGAAGGCTACAGTTGAAATTTTGTGAAAACTACGGTATATAGCTTCTATTATTTTCTCATGTTTTTTTCAAAACAGATTAAATCGGGGCGTTGAAAATCGGACGACTAAAACCTTTACATCATATTTTGTATGAATATGAGTTAACAGAAAATGTTTTATTATAAATGACTTCTCTATAGATCAATAATTAGAAAATGCTTCCGCCGTAGAAAAGTTCCAGCTGAAATTTTTTAACGCATAGAAACTCCCAAAAACTTTCTTTGGAATTTCGAAATTGAGAAAATCGTGACGTCAAAGCTGTTCAGACTTATTTTAGTCGTGTATTTTTCTGAAGGACCGAGACGACGTTTATATTTCTATCAAAATTAAAAAATAATCAATCTCCAGAAATATGAATATAGGTGAATGCAGATAAGTTTATAATTAACGGTTGCATTTGAATTTCGGCAACACAAAAAAATAGCATAAAAAAGATTTTTATATTAAATTGTGTTGAAAAACACCAGGTGCGCTTGTGCCATCTGAAGAAATTGTCGATTTTTATAATATAAATTTATGGTATCCTGGAATCGCGAAGTTGTTGAATCAAAAGTAGGCATCTAAATTATTCTATTTGATAATGCCAACTTGGAAAACTTACTGATAACTGTATATAAAATAACTTTTTTAAATTTGATGACTGGGAGCATCTCAAAATATGTCAGATTCAGCTTGTTTTTCTTTGTGACAATAAGTCAAATAAAGTTTGAAATTTACACGTAACACCCACTTTAAATTTTCAACTTCTGCCTCTGATTTTGATTTAAAACGGTCCATAAAATAACAAAAAATATGTGATTCAAATTAAAAAAATTTTCTTGTCGTGCCATAAAAAAGCTGGCCGCCGTCTCGAAAATAATACTTACAAATTATAAGAAAATAAAAACTGTAAAATAAGTCAAATTAAAGATGAAATTCAATTTTAAGAAGTTTAAAAAATGCTAGCTGTTCGATTGGTTGAAATTAAAATCAATCAAAATGTAATTTTCGCATTGTTAACACATGCATTTTTAGGAACGATTTGAAATAAGGATATTTCAAAAAAAAAAAATCGGTTTTAAATGTTGGTGTTTAATGTGTTTTAGCTATCTGTAAAAGAATGTTTTTCTGGTCATTAGAACTAGGATTTTTTTTGGTTCTTTAAAAATGGTGCAAAAAAAACAATTTTGGTCAATTTTTCGTGATTTACAAGGTAGTGTGAATCCAGTTCTAGCGAAGCCCGTATGAAGTGCTGAAGGCGCATGTTTTTGGCAGTGACAAATTAAGCCGTTTTACGGTGCATTTTTTTGTATGACGGCGCGACCAATATTGACCTCCAATGAAACCGGTCAAAAGTTTCAAGGGTCAATTCAAGATTCTATCGAATAGACCTTGAAAGTACCCCAAAAGAATCGGAGGGTGACTTTTCTGATAGCGTATTAGAAACTATGAAGTCAATTATATACCGTAAAGTTCGCTAGAGAGGCAGAAACTGACTTAAGATTGGACATTGAAGTGTTGACAGTTTTTGCATCTCTAGCTGACCGTCACAGTATATATGACCCAGTGTCTAAATACGCACGAAGGAGATAAGTCGACTCTTCCGGAAGATTCTTTTCTGGGTACTTTTCAAGTCTATAACGACGATCGAACTTGAGAAGTTGACCTGACATTTGACACGTGCATTCAGAGGGTCAAATATTGGTCGCCGACCCAAAAAACAAACGGTACACCGAAAACCTTAATTTCACTGGCCAAAAATCGTTGCCCTTCTAGCACTTCAACGGCTCGCTAGAACTGGATTCCAGACTACCTGTAAATCACGAAAAATTGACCGAAAATTCAATTTTTTGTAAAAATTTGAAGAACAAATAAAAATACCTACATTTAAAATGACAAACAAAATTCTCTACAAGATAGCTTGAAACACATTAAAACCGATTGTTTATTTTTGAAATTTCTATTTCAAATCGGTCCATGCTTGACTGTGATATAAACATTGTGCTAACAAAAAATCTACGAAAATACGGGAACTAAAGACGCATGGATTTGTTTTCTTGAAAGTTAGCTATGCAGGGCTTTCATTTGAAAGAGTCTTCATAAATATTTCAAAAAACATACTAAAAAAAATTCGAAAAAGACTCGATTTTTTGTAATCGATCAAATTGTTTTCCAAGTTTAACCGTTACCTTTAAAATAACAGATTTTTAAAGATTTTCACCTTAACTTTGGGCTTCACCTAAACTTATCATATTATAATTTTTAGTTACCAATCTGTTTCATGCACATCAGCGAATAGAAGTGAAATTTGATATTCAATGGGATTTTTGAAAAAATAGTTAAAATATAAATTTTGAAATAACAAACAAAAACGCTTCAACAATTGCTATTAACATTTCAAGCTATAAGAAAATGCAACTAATACTTTCAAAACAAGTAATTTAAATCAAGCTCAGATGTTTTCCGAAACAGATAAAAATTTTGGAGCTGATCAAAACCGTCTTTGAAAAATCTGAATTTTTGAAAATTACATTTTAAGCAGGACAAAAAATCAAAATTGTTGGGATTGAAAAAATTGTTTGAACATTTCCATCCTGAAATTCGTAACGCTTTATTCTCTCAACAATGAAAAAAGATAATTGTAAGTTTTTTAAAAGATGAAAAGTTAAACATTTTTGAAAGCTGAAAATTATAGGTGTCGAAAATATCAAAATTATTGGATAACTATAAGTTTAAACTTTATTAATAATCAAAAAAATAATATTTATCTGTTAGGATATGTCGTCTATCTTTAATTATTGTCAGATTTGTTTCAAAACATAATTTTGTGTTAGTAAGTTCCTCTGACTCTTTCTTCAACATTAAATTAAACCAACACACATAACTCAATCTTATTTCGATTGGTAAGTTAGTCAGTAATGATTATAGGTTGTTAGTAAGCGATGGACGGAGTCCAGTGATAATGACGATTCATGTTTGACGCGAATCCGTTCAAAAAAACCAACAAAAAGTTACATGCTCCGGGCAGGTAATACATTGTGGTTAAGAAAA
>SCLH01000781.1:16510-57650 GCA_004367855.1 Oikopleura vanhoeffeni | reverse complement strand
TTGCTATTAAAGCCTTAAAATTCGACGACCAACTCTCTGAGCTAGAAATATGAAAATTGATCAAAATGTTTTTTAGAACATATGTTTATTCAAAATTCAGACCTTCTGAGTTTTCGTGAAAATTTTAATCCTGACGCCTCTTGGTAAAAAGCTATGCATTTCTCCTCGCTTTTTGAGCTTTCATAGGTAATGTATTTTAATCCTAATTTTCTGACGATGAGGAAATGATCCCTTTTTTCGAGGTCCCTCAATCATTTTTTTTTGTTTCATGCAATTTTCTTGCTTGAAAGCAAAATCTCAAAAGATAAGTCCGCCATTTCTGGCATGATTTGGCGCGAAGAACTTGATATATCATGTCAATCCATATCGGTTGAACAAATGATCCCTCTTAGGGTTGTGTTAATGATTTTTCTTGTTTCTTTTGTCATATATCGTAGGTTGAGATATTTGACTGGAATACATGCAAGAGAGCCGTGAGGCCACGAGCCTCAGCGAGATTACTGGGAAGACCACAATTGTATGCTTTCAGCTCCCTTCTTTTAATTTTGACCATTTCCAGAACTCGGAAGTGTACCTTATGTTATTAAATACATGTATGTTGATATAAGTTATTATTATACATATTATAGTAATTATTATACGGAAATTTATAATCAATTCTAAGATATATAGAAAGACTTATCTCTTTACGGGAAATAGATATTTTCTATTTGGTCTGTATATTGTGTACGTACTATATCAATTACTATTATATTATTGTTGTAGGCCACTCATGTACAGAGTGCTACGACATATTAACCAAATAATAAGTCAATGCAGTATGTGTTAATTTTTTACATTAACTTACGGATTTAAATATAATAAATAAAAGTAGCTTTGTTTTGTCGCTTCTATTTCTCTTACGTTAATCAAATTTAGTCCTTGAATGTCTACTTCTGAGTCCGACTGATATTATTTATCTATACTTATTTTGAGGTTTATTTTAGTGCCACGTATGACATATTTATCTGCTTTAAATTTCCTAAAAAATCTTGCATATGATTCATATTTTGTTTTCCAAAGTAAAATTTACTGACTCTATTCAGTGAGTCATTGTGTAGTAAAATAGTGATAAATCCATGAGTATGTATGAATCATACCCTAATACCAACTCCCCCATTGGTTTAGGTTTACACATGAATCATTACTATTTTTATTAATTCAAAATTATACTCGAACTTCATAGGTTATAGTTTTTAATTTCAACCATTTTCGTAAATTCAGAGAAAAAAACGAAGCACTTCACGAAATCGAGATCATTTGTTTTATACTTTAAATTATTTCATTGTTAAAATAACTTAACTATCACGTTTGTTGCATACATTTTTATCAAAAAAAGTTTTTGAAAAAATTTGTTTCTAGAGTTTGTACCTTTCGAGGAAATACATTGAATATGGACGAAAAAATGACTCGTATTGGCCTAAACTTATTTCAAAAGACAATAGTTGAGACCTGTAATGAACGTATCATTACCACCACCATGGCTCAAGGTCGTGAAAAGGGCAGATTGCTACACCTACTCATGTTTGTAATTATTTTTAGTATAGGAAATAGTTATCCAAGTATGTATCAATTTTTCTTGATTATTGTCATACTATTGATCACTTGTTAAAACTATTTCATCTTTCAAAAAATATAAAAAATTTTCGCATTAATTAATTTTTATAGTGTTGTAATGGGTGCACTTAAGGATGATAATGAGTGGCTGTTTATGCTTGAGGATCTAAAGTCAAACTTGCCATCCATCGAAATTCAGTGGACTGTGCAAAAGGCTGGCATAATACAGGAATTATGTCTTATGGGTGTCACTCCACATGGCTTTCGTGCAATGCCTCAAAAGGAGTTGCAAGATTATATTGACTCATTGAGTGACTAAAATAGAGATCCCCATTTTCTAGACAGCCCTTCACCTCTGAAGTCCTACATACGTCACTGTCATAATGCAAAATGAATAGACTCAGAATAACCATCATATAACCTTGATTTTTTTATTTTCGTTTGCCTGATTCTAATCACAAAAATATTCAGATAAACCTATTATCAGGCATCATTATGAGTGCGGACGGAAAAAGCACTATGGCTCGTAAAATCATACACAGGTCATATAACTGCCTTGTACTTGATTATGCCGATGGGGAAAGAGTCACTATAAGGGATGTGGAGCGAATACGGTGGGTATTAACGGAATGTGAGATACTAGTAAGTTTTTCTCTATAAAGTTTTTTAGCAAAAAAACTTTATGTTTTCATTTTTAGTTGGTCTTTTTACTGATTTTAAGGTAACATTTTGGCAAGAAATGTTCTTATGTCTTATTTGGTGCTTTTTTATAAAAAGGAGACTTAATTTCGGATTTTATGAGAAATATTTGACTTTCAATTTTCATCTTTTTTCAAAAAAGATAAGTCCTAAAGGTCAGCATCTTGTGAAAACATTATGAACATCTTTAAATCCTATATTAATTAGCGTATTGTTTCTCCACACTTTCATTATTAAAATTATTTTTCATAGGATGATCCTGAAAAATTTAAAAAGCAAGAAGAAGCATATCAAGTTCAAGCCATTATTGACACTGTATTGTGCTACAAAGCTGATATGAGGCAGCTCAAAAGTGACCATAAGAAATTTTGTGATGCTATTAATTCCGCACCAATTCGTTATAAAAGAATTTTGGAGTTACATCCATACATTACCGATCGGCCCGTGACAGAGCTTACTTTCGGCTACATAATTGACTATCCAAAGTCGTTATTTCGATGTGAGTATATAATACGATTATTATATCATCACATCGAAATATGCACTTTCAGTCAACATGCCCTCAAAAGTTTTGTCAAACTGCGTTGTATGGCATCAGAATTGAACAAAGTATATAATGTTAGTCCTTTATATTTCATTAAGTGTTTCTAACTCTTTTTGTGGAAAATATTTTTCAACCAAAAAATTAATTTTTCAGAATCATATTTTCACTGGTTCACAAGCACGATATGTTACAGAATTCTTCAAATGCGAGGTTCGACTTCTAAAAAATGTGAGTCTTTGGATCAGTTATCATATTTTATATTATTGATAAATCATAGTATGTAAAAAAATCGCGATTTGCTATTTTTAGTTCGTAAGAAAACTACTTCTGAAAGCGTCCTACTATTCTAGTTTTTAATTTTCAATTCAGATTATTTTTTGTTCCTAGATATATTTCGATATTGCATTTTAGAGTTTTTTAATTTTCAATACATTTTCATGTATTTATTTCGTTTCTACTAGAAAAATATTAAAGGACACTTCTTTAAAATCTGTTTCTTCTGAAAGGGAATTTTTCAATAAATCTTAATTTTATTTTGCTTTACAGGATTTCTAACCCTCAACTTTGAATCGTTTATATTTTTCATATAAAAAAATTTTTGCAGAAAAAGAACAAACTTCAATTATTGTCTTTATACTTTTTTATTCTAGAAAAAAATCACCATTTGTTTCTTGAAATAACATATGGTCAAAAAATAGCCTACTTGATCTAAAACTTTTCATTTTACCATTGTTAGATCAATTTTTAATCATGAATTCTTGAAATAGACCTTTAAAGTATAGCTCATAATCACTATTTTCTTAATGATTTTATTGTTTTTATTTCTAGGGGTTAGATTATGTCTGGTTAAGTTATATAGAAAAAATGGACATAGAAATCGTTTCGTCACTTCAACGACAATGCGACATTTTTGACGCTGTGCCTCGAGATCCAAGCATTGATCGACTATGTATGGTACCATATGCAGTCGATAATTTTTACTACTTGCATCCTTTACCAGAACACTGCTGCAAAAAAACTTACGTCACACGATTTCGTGCATATAATGAACCAATATACCGACTCTACAGTGGATCTACATCATATATTGAATACGACACTGGTGATCCACGAGCAGATTGCAGCAGTGACGAACCTATTGATGAGGAAATGCCCACTCAATCTTCTCATAACAGGTGATTTTACTATAGATATTTTTACTAATGTAGCACAAAGGATTGGTTTTGCGATATTAAATTTTTATAGAAATCACTCATGATACGAAAATTTAGCTTGGCTTCCTATTTTAATTTATTAATACTTAAAATTTTAGTTAACCGCCACACCCCTCAATAGATCCTCAATAAGCCTCAAACACGACTGCAAGAGTGGGACCTCTATTTCTACAAATCCAAGCCCGAGTCATGCTCACTTTATCAAAAACAATTTTTGGGTCAAATTTTGTCCCTTGCTTATTAGTTAATATATTATCCTGCCCATAATTTAGCCTCTACTTCAACGTTTTTCACACTTTCCAAATATGTATGCTGAACATTTTCAAAATTTTGAATAAAACCAAAACAGCATTAATGCTCACAGAAACAATCAATATCTATACCGCACCCCTCTACGTATTTGGTTTAAACTTTTTTTGATTTTCTTTGAATGAAATGATTTTGTTTCTTACAAAAAAATCCAGTTTTGAGGATTTACTAAATTTCCAAAAAAATATAGAAAAATAGAAAGAGATTCCATCGCAGGGGAGTGTCGGTAAAAATTGTCTTATTGTCTTATTTTTGCATTCTCCTAAGCAAGTATATTATCATATTTGATAAGAAAAATTTTTACGATACACACATTTCTACAAAAAAATTGCTCATGGCAGTCCCATCAGATTTTATTTGATCATATAATTTCTATTTCACTTTTTAACTTTCATTTTTACAATCATTCTTTAAAAAAGAAAAACTTTTTTTGGAAGGGATTCTTTCTACAAGGAGCTTAAATTAAAGAGAACTTTTACGTTTTTAAGTCTTTGGCTCTAAGATTTTTAAGGAACGGTAGGCAGAGGTCTATTTTTACAACGGTCAGAATATTTTTGAATTTTTCTTTTATCATAGTAGCACCCTTAATCATATATTTTCGTGATCACTCACATAATTTTATAAGTATTTCAAAATTTGCAAAACGAATTCTGTCTTAGTCTGTTTTTTTATTTTTACAGCTGCTATCCGAAACTAGCTTTTTCAAAAAAATACGAGGAATCACATCGCTGACAGTCTTCAAGAAACCAAGAACCCCAATCCACACAACGCAACATTCAATACAACCTGCCATAGAAACTTCAAATCAGAGAATTTCTGCAGAAAATTTGGTAATTAATAATATTTTTAACTAGAGAAACCCAATTATAGAGAAAAATGTCCCCCCTTTTTGCGCTTCAGTAACTTCTTATTTCAAAAAAAGGTCACAGCAGTATTAGAGAGAACCTTTATCATTTTTATACATTTTATATGGGATTTGATTTCTTTTTTTCGTAAAAATTACCAAAGGTGCTGCCAAATTTCTAGTTTTTTTCTACAAGTTTCATCTTAGAAGCAAATTGCCTCAAAATTTGTTCTGATAAAAAAAGGCTTCATAGTTATTTTCAGCAGACAAAAGCAAAAAAATATAGTTCATGGTGGATGATCCTATTCTTATCCTCTGGTTATTCGTGTAATATACCTAGTTCCATCGTAATGCAGCTTTTAAATGTGTCTACAATGTGACAAAATCAAATATTATAAAGCGTTTTCTATGCAAAATAATGATCAGACCTATTTTTTTGAAAGTTAATTTCAGCGTGAGTTTCTACTGCTTATGATCTATTTGGACGAGCATCATATTTTATTGGTAAATTAGTTTATTGAATATTTTACAAAAAATCCATGCTGGATTTTTGGTCCGGTATATGATGATAAAAAAGGTCCATAAGGTCCTAAATATTGTTTGGTGAACGATTATTTCATGCCTGAGCTTCGATTTTTCTTCTAAAAAAACATTAAATTTTTATTTTATACTTTTCCCAAAAAAAGACGCTCCTTAATTTACATATGTAATTTTCTTGGTAAAAAAGTTTTTTATCTGTTTCGAAAAGAAGTGGCAAAACGATATTTCTGCTCATTTTTAATTAAATATCATTTTTACAATTTTCACTTTCTTTTACTGAAATTTTAGAGAAAAAAAAAAATTTTACTTGTATTCTAAATTTCGGTGGACTGATCATTTACTTTACATATTAATACCTTATTGGCCAATTTGTGGCTCAGTCCTTGCAAATCTAGAATGATGTCACCCATGCGAAAAGAACCTGTTTTTATAGTTATTTTATTTTTAATTTGCATATTCCGAAAAAATGGTTTGAGAGAGCTGACCACAAAAAAGCACAAAATGTAGCTCTCCTCATAAAACGTAACAATATGTCTCGAAAAAACCCCTTTACCAATAAATTTATTGGCAAACAAATTGAATTTTTATTTTTACTTAATTTGTTTTTTTATTTTAATATTATCACAGAAAATTTGTTGCTTTTTTGTTTTGGCAACAATTAGTTTTAGACGGAGCTGATAAACTATAAGTTTCAATTTTTCGATTTTATTACATATTTTACAAATTTTGAGCTAATCTTTATGTCGAATAATTATGGTCCCCCCAAAAAGATGTAATTTTTCCGTACATGGTTTTTATTTTTTTTGTTTACCTGCTAACGTTTTCTATAATCTATATCAATTCTCAGGCAAAATCTTTTACAATTTAATCTTAACTTATATAAAATGGATACAAAAGTCTGAGTTTCAACTGAAATCAGAAAAAAATGAAAAGATCACGCTCCAGTTTTTGAAAAGGTAGACTCATTTTAACAGATTTAATTGTCCAAATGTAATCATTATATGTTTTTCCGGCACACACTTCATAAGTGTATGGTGTCTCAATTTATTTTTCCAGAAAATTATGTTTTATGTCAAAATAATAATCATTCTATGAATTTAGGCGAAACTTCCGCTCATATTGTTATGTTTAGGGACCGTCATCTGGGGATTCGATCTTTCTTTTGAAAAGATACCCAATTTCAACAATTTTTCGTACCTAGGTTAAATCAATATCATGGAAACCGAAAAAATGACCTTTAAAATTCTCAGAAAAACGACCACAAGTGTCAATTTTAGTATTTTTCAAGCCAACAATTTTCATCGAAATTTTGTTTCTAGGGTTAATCGGTATCAAGGAAACCGAAAATGACTTCTTAACACTCTCAAAAAATGACCACAAGTGTCGTTAGAGAGCAACTTATCGATATTTAAGCATTTTTCAAATCCAACCATTTTCAACGTGACTTTGTTTCTAGGGTAAATTGATATCATGGAAACCGAAAATGACCTCTTAAAACTTCAAAAATTACCACAAGTGCCGCTAGAAAGCACCTTATCAAAATTTTAGCATTTTTCAAAGTCAACAATTCTCATCGAAATTTTGTTTGTAGGGTTAATCGATATCAGGGAAACCGAAAATGACTTTCTTTTCAAAATTCAAAAAAATGACCAAAAGCACCGCTAGAGAGCAGTCTATCAAGATTTTAGCATTTCCAAAAGCCAACAACTTTCAACGAAATTTCTTCTCTAGGGTAAATTGATATTAGGGAAACCGAAAAAATGACCCTTTTCCAAAATTTCAAAAAATGACCAAAAGTGCCGCTAGAGAGCAATCTATCAAAAGTTCAGCATCTTTTCAAAGTCAACAATTTTTCAACGAAATTCTCTCTCTAGGGTAAATTGATATCAGGGAAACCGAAAAAAGACCTTTTTAAATCTTCAAAGAAAAATGACCACAAGTGCCACTAGAGAGCAACTTAAAAAAATTTTTTAGCATAAACCATATTTATGCTATCATATCCTAACCATTTAGTTTTTTAGTTATGTTGCCAACTGTGGATGAATCCCTAGCCCTATTGATTGATAGATTCCGTTCTTCGAGTCAGACAAATGAGATTGTTGCGCGGGATATCGGTTTAATCAGTGATGTTTTCCCGCTCATATATAACCTTCTCACTGACGTCAATAATCGACATCCAACCCCCCTAGTATATGCTGACTGCGATTCACTTGAAGGTGTGGGTTCTGCCAAGTTTAATAAATTGGCATTTATTGAGTATGGGGAAGAGAAACATGCCTGTAATTATTCTACAGGTGTTCATTTCTACACAAAACCCCTCGAGTTGGAGCGTATTTTGGGGATAAAGTTGGGTTTTCTCAAAAAGTATGGGGTCGATGGTGATGTATCTATTTTGACGGCTATAGATATAGCATCCTTTACAATGCACCAGAGGGTACTCTCGCCTGTCCCAATTTTCGATGTCCACGATGCACATTCAAATGGATATGCTATTGGTCTGGCCGAGAACAATCAGGGAATCACCGTCGGGTCACTGTTGCAAATTGTTACGTCCCTCTTCAAAATGGCGAACAAATATGGTTAGTTCAAAAAAAAAAGTTTTACTCTAAAAACACAATTTCAGCTTATCAGTTTGTTTTTTCTAAAAAATCTGAAAATTTCTACGGGATTTCAAGAAATCATTTTCATATAAAGACTACATGATAGTTTTTCTAAAAAAATAATCTCCATATTTCTCTGAAAGAGACGTTTTACTATTGGTTTATACCTGATTTGTCACTTTTCTCAAAAAAAAATCAGGAGACCTTCTTCTAGGTTTTTATTTAAGTAATTTTTGTTTTTAAATTGCTTTCAATTTTCATAATTATATGACTGGTGACCATAAATATACATTGTAATATTTATTTGAAAGCAGTAGTTATTTTATATGAATATTGTGCGATGTCAATCTTTTAATCATTGATGCATTAATCACACCCACGTGTAACTTTTCAGATTTTTCGTTTTAATTTATAACACTCCCTAACTGTTGTTCGCTCAAAAGAGGTATCATTACGCTTTTTAATCCACTCCTGTTATTGGCTACTTAAAAATAAAAGAGCATGGTACGTAGGTTTGTGAACCTACGACCTCGAGTGTTTAACATTCAGGGTATGTTAGATCTAGAGCTCATTTATTCAAAAAAAATAACCAACAATTTTTACAATTTGGCCTATAAACCACGTACAAAACAAAAGTTATGGTTTAATATATCCCCCAAAAAATGTCTTTTGGTCACTATTTTGAAAAAACCTATATTTTTGAGTTATAATTATGGCTGCTTTCTGTTTATCTTTGATGGAGACATCCGGATTATAAGGTTCTATTTTTTTGTAAATCATTTTAAGGAAAGAAGACTTGTTCGCTGCCCACCATGATTATTTTCACTGACAATTCAGTGAATCTAGACATAGGTTCTCACATCAACTTCAAAAAAAGTATATTTTTTTGTCTGACAGTCATCATACCAACAAAAATAATCTTCTAACCTTTAAGATCCTATTTTACACCTGAGAGTTAATTTTTATATAAAGCAAAGGAGTATCTTTCCTTTTATCATGCATATCATTATTATAAAAATATCATCATTCATGTTTTTTTTAAAAATATTATACTTGATTTACTTAAAATAAGGGTGTTTTACTGCAAATTAAATTTCATGTTAATATTGGATTCTTCAGTTTGAAAATTACGTATTACTACATTTTTAGTTATATTTTTTATTTTAGTTTCAAAAAAATATAAATGGATTTATATTTATTTAACCTTACTCGTAGTTATAATTTTTTGAAAATCCATTGGATAGTTTTAACAAAAAAATACTACTTCATAGTATAAAGTAACATAGTGTAAAAAATACTCATCAAATTTTAAACTTGAACATTGCACTCTCGAAAATGCGCCGGGAACTTTTTTTGTAAAAAAATTCTTACTATTCAAATAACTCTCTCATAGGTGGTGTTGCAGCAGAAAATATTGTAAGAAATCGGAAAAACGATTGGCTTCAATATAAGGGTCGACTCGTGTTTTCATTTGGGCGTGGTGGCGGCGAAAAAGGTGCATTATCACACCTTTCAACCATTTGTTGCTTGTTCAATGGCTTTCGAGCTAATACAGATGATGGTGAAGTCTATTGGCCTGGGATTACATCACATAACAAGTAATTAGCATGTATATTTTAAACCTCTTTCTCACATACTAGTCCTTTTTTTGTCCCAAAAAAATGCCCAGAGAGATCTATATATTTGACATATTTTTCACAAAAAACCAAAAAAAGTTCAGAGGGTTTTATTTCATTGAATTTTTCTCTTAAAACAAAACTTACAAACACTTAAAACAAAGTGTCCACTTTTAAAACACGGTTGATTAGTTTCTTATCAAAAGATAATTTTTATATCAATAGATTGTGTCTTAACTTTTTGTACGAAATTTTGTCATATTAGTTATAATCATTCAGATCTTTTACTGATTTTTAATAATTGATTCGTATTGGTCTTTTATTTCAAAAAAATAATGAAAAAATATATGAAAAAAATATTTCAGACAATACATGGGGTTCGCTATTTTACTTTCTGTTTTGGCTATTGTAATTACTTATAGAAAACATTTTAGGGACCATACAATCTCATTTTCAATATTTTTGTTTTTTGAAAAAAATGACTATTTGTTTATAAGGACACGTATTAAGGACACATATTATGTCACATATTAAACATAGTATTTCTAACCTAGTAAGGTGAGTGTCCTTTTTATGATTGAATTTACATTTGTCAGAATATTGATCGTACTTTACACAAAAAAATCTTATATTCCACACCTCAGCTTTACATATAATTTTGATTCTTAGTCTGCTTGTCGCTGTCCCAACAAAAGACCCTGAGGCCTACCCCGCTGTCATAAATGGACTGGTTGAGGTCTGCCTCAAACATTTTAACTATCGTATGTTTGGACGATTTTGTCAAATGGCAGGTCTGCTGATGTCAGACGTATACAAGCGGGAGACACAACCACTTTTCTGCCCAAAAATGTGGGAGCATTTCAGAGACTGTCATGAGGTACCAAACTTAACCTCTAGCGAGAAATTGGCTCTCTTTTGGCTTAAAAACTGGCGATCAGGCACTTCTGATGATAAAATGCGAGTGCTAGGTAATTGTGGAGCACCCGCATGCCTTTGTGCATTTTCCAAAAAGTCTTAAAAAGTGAGTCAAGTTCTCGCTTTATTCCATTTCCGTTGTCTCTTCAAAACATATTTATATTCTACAATTTTTGTTAACTTATGACTGAAAAAACGTCTTTAGGCAACCTTTTTGGTAGATCTCCCCCGTCCCCGAATATAAGCATGTTTTATAGAAAATCATAAAAGCTCTTCATTTTAATGTTTTAATTGGGGTACCATTTAAGATTTCATTTTTTTAATGCTTCTGAGAAGATACCTTATGACTGAAAAAACGTCTTTGGGCAACTTTTAGGTGGTTTTATTTTTATATTTTTTTAAAAAAATGATTTTTAATAATAAGTGAAACTATTCTAATGTAATTTTTGCGAAACATTTCTCATTCGGAAAGCCTACATTGAAAATATGGTTATAATAAATCGAAAGCTCTACAAATAAATTAGTTTTGACAAAACACCTAGAAACATTTTTGCATGTCAAATAGCGTTTTTAAAGAGGCTATTTTTCCTTTTCTGTAAAAAAATCTTTCTAGATGTTTTGACACAGCCAAATTACCTATTTTACCATATGACTGAAAAAACGTCTTTTGGGTAAATTCTAATTGGTATTGCTACTTAACTGAAGCTATTGAATAAAAGATTCAAAATTGTTTTTGGTTATGGATGATAGGGTCTTTTCAAAACATGGTTATATATGTATGTAGTTTTTATTTCATATATTTTGCTAAAAAAACGGGGTAAAAAAAGGGGGAGTCTTTCAACGGATTTTGGAGAACTAATCATAATTTCAACATGAAAGATCATATGTGGCTTAGTTTTAATGAGCGCATACAGTCTTTCAATCAATTTTGTCAATCTCCTAAAGGGTGAGCTTAAATAGTCTATCGGTCGAATTTCCAGAACAATAAACCCTAGTACTTCAAAAAAAATGACACTACTTCTCATTTGAACACTTCAACCCCCTTGAAAAAACTGCCTCACCCTGCAATTATCATAATACTGCTTATATTTGTGTCCTTATCAGAAAATTGTTGTTTAATAGAAAAAAATCTTTGAGTTATAATTCACATTGCTTCAAATTGCTTCAAAAAAAAGTTCTACTTGCCTACTTATTATAAGTTGATTTAGGCTGTTATCTGTTTTCGCTTAATTTGACTGGTTGTAGTTTATGAAAAAATTCCTGAATAGTAAATAATTTGTTGGATATTATTATATTTTAGTCATTTTAAGACTTTGCTTAGATAAAAATTTTGAAAATTTTATAATGAAAACCAGGAAAAACTCTTGTTTTTAGCTAAAAAATGGCGGATAACAGCCTAAGTTGATAGCCTCATGAATATACTTAACAGTACAATTCTGCAACATGGTTCTAAATAAATCAAACAGCACTCAAATCCAACCGTCTTTAATGTCTCTTAATTGCAATTTTTGAAGCAGATCGCAAGCGCATGTTTATGAGTTGTGTCAACCTCTGGAGGTCTATCGGTTAATAAATTGCTTGGGTGTAAAAAATATTTTCTCAAAAAAATAATGTATCTTTCGTTTAAACAGGATCAATTCGTAATTTTATATTATAGCTACTTAATTAATTTTCAATTTTTAAATGAGTAGTTACACACAATTTGAGGTCATAATGAGCATATCTTGAGAAATATTGGCGGTTTTGATACATTTTTAAAAGAATGAATAAATCTTTCATCAAAACCTTTTCCTTAGTGGTTTTATAAATATTAATTTTATAGAGAAGGATCTATTTATTCAAAAAATATAGGGAAACTCATTTATGACTTAAATTAAATTTTCAATTATTGGTTTTTTTATGGAAAAAATCTTAATGTTAATCGTCCTAATAGATATTATAACTTCAGAAAAACTATTGTTTTTTATATGTGATCTTAAATCATTCTATGCGAACTTTACACGATAAATATTAATTTTATAGAGAAGGATCTATTTATTCAAAATATAGGGAAACTCATTTATGACTTAAATTAAATTTTCAATTATTGGTCTTTTATAGAAAAAAATCTTAATGTTAACCGTCCTAATAGATATTAGGACTTCAGAAAAATTATTGTTTTGCATATGAGATCTTGAATCATTCTATGCGAACTTCACACGATAACTGGACAGGTTCTATATTTGTGATAAAAATATTAAAATCCTAAATCCTACTAAATGACCCTACAATCACTAGAACCTGTAAACTATTGTGTTACTAGAAAAGAATTACTTGCATATATTTCAATTAATCATTATGGTATTTTTATTATTGATGTTGTTTTAAATTCTTATGGTGTATTTCACTTTAATTTTTAAATTAGTTTGATATTTTGAGTCTACGGTCCTGGAAATATTTTATAGTTAGCCTATCTTGTAGTTAATACTCCATCAGTTTCAAGGAATGTAAATCTTTAAAATAGTGAGTAAAAAAACTAATTTTTTGTTTTTTTATAAAAAATATGAGTCCGTTTTAACCTATCATGGTTTTTGTAATGTCATAAGTTTACAATGTAGTCATTCTCGACAAATGTGTATTGGACCCGTTCTAACTCAAAATATTTAATAATTATATGTGTGTTTTTGTCTATGAGCAGATAGTAATATGTTGTATTTTATAGAAATTAGGCTGATCAGCTCAAAAACAATTCTGTGTATTTAAATCTGTTCTTATATTTTTTCGCAAACGCTCATGGCGTTATTGGTTTTTATTCGAACTGATTTAACTGAATTTAACTTTCATTCAAAAAAAACTTCATACAAATGTTGTACGGACATTTTAATATTTTTATTTTTAATTTTCGTAGAATACATGTTTTTGCATAGAGAGAGCATCCCTAATACACTTTCAAATAGTATTTTTAGCACATCTGTCCAGGAAGTTGTTTTTTTTGTGAAAAAAAATTTTCGTCTAAATTCTGATTTTATAATTTTTACCAATAAAATTTTTCACAGTATTTGTAATTATTATTTAACTGATAAAATTTCTCAACTTCCTATACATTTGCCCTAAAGAATATTAATGTTTTTTACTGATTTTAGATTTTTATTACAACTTTCTTTGATTTTTTATTTCAAAAAAAAGTTTAATCTTAATATTTTTATAAAATCAGTAACAGCGAGAAATGGAGCATATTCGGTATCCCGGTCCTATTCGTTTTCGTGAAAAATGGCCTAAACCTGAAAACTGGTCCACACCTGCAAATGCACCAAATCCCTGGCAACAATATTGTAAGGAGCGATTAGGTCGTAAGTAAAAAATGTTTTTTAATCTCGATATGAATTTACATTTTCATGTTGGTCATAAAGAACCCCCCTTTTAACGATATGTGCCACTCAGTCCAATGGATGTAAATGACAAAACAACTTTTTTGAGAAAAAAGCAAAAACACTTCTATTATTTCTCAAAATTTCTGATTTATTTATATAAATCAGCCTATGTTTTAAGAAAAGAAAATAGTTATCTTTACCCTTCTTTGGGTAGTTTTTTTATACTTATTTGGAATGTTTTTTATAAAAGAATTCACATTTTTACTTTCAAAAAAGTATGTAAAGAAGTTTTTACATTTTCATAAAAAAATTTGTTTATAAAAAAATTTTATTTCAATTAATTTTTGATTTAAACATTTTACAATTTTTGTGATTATTTTTGTCATGTATCAATTTATATATAAAATAATAAAACTTTTCTTAAAGATCCATCCGATTCAACATCCATTCTTTCAAGTGGCACTCGTGGGTATAGTACTAGTACTATTCCTTTATACGATGGATTTTATGGCACTTTTCACAATTTGGGTAATAGTTAACATTTCATATTTAAAAGGAAATCGATCCAATCATACAACTCTAAATTTCTAGTTTTTTGAGAATGAAATTTTCGCGTCGATAAAGCTGTGTAATATCCATTATACAGGCAAGCGTGTACATGTACATTCAAAAAATGAGTATTGATTTTTAGAATTTTGATTTCCTTAATAAAACGTACAGAATTATCCAAGCTGATATAATGTAATATCATGTTGTAGGCAAACGCGCACGTGCAAATACAGTGGTATATCATGAGGGTTATGAAGAGGATGTCTCCAAAAATATCACCACTGATGGCCACTCTCCAAATACTCCTACCACTTCCCCTTACAGTGGTCATATTAATTGTTCCGGTTCTTCAAATGTTGAACAAAACCCCGGTTGCCACCTATTCAGTAAGTCCACTTACAATGAAAAGATATGAAATCACCAGCCCAACCAAGGTTCTATAGAAAAATATTCTAAGTATTCACTATCAGTTTCTATACTGAATTTTTATAAATATAGCTGTAAATACTTAAAATGATCTCTATAGTAAATCGCCCTCATCCTCTGATTTTAAATTCACAATTTTCAGGTCAGGTTGTAACATGCCGATGTATGTCTGCTCATATCTTTCAACCTGTGATTGCTAGATGTTTAAATGGTATTGTTGAACGGGAGCACAACGGTTGGCCTGTGGAGAACCCCATTACTCTCAAATTTTTGACTTTAGAGGGGCAGCGTTTATTTAATCGAGCTGGTGAATTCATCAAAAATCATGAACGTTTTAGACTTAGACACATTCCCGACGGTTGTAAAACTGAGGCTAGCGATGTTCGTGTTATTGAGATGCTCGAAAGTGCTATTATAGATGTTATCCTTAACCTCCCTGTTTTGGATAAGTCCAGTGACCTTTGGTCACTTGGCTGGGATCGTGAGTTCAAATGGGGTAGTCCCATGCCCCCACGCTGTGCTTTCGATTTTATGGAATGTTTCGCATTGGTTATTTTTAGTATTATTGACTCAAGCACCGGAGAATACCGTTCCTTTCATCATAGTTGGGTATGTATTTTTAGAAAAAAACCCATGAAAAAAATTTATCGAAAAAATATATTTCATGAAAAAATTGCATATCAGTGGAAATTTTCGAACATAACTTTACCAAACAACCGGGAACTTCAAGCACCATAAACCTGAACAAAAAGACCTTTTTTTCAAAATTGATTTCTATTTACAAAAAAAATTCTACTTTGATTATGTTTAAATTTTCAAATTATGATCAAATAATTTTAGTGAATAAAGCTTTTCTCACTTTTCAAGCTGATATTATGTCCACAGTAACAATCTTAAAAGAACATTTCAGGATTGGTACAAGACATCATCAGTTGTTAATTGTCTTATGCAGTTAACCCAAATGGACCTATCCACCCCCGAAACCGCTATTTTATTGTCCAGCCAGGGTGCTCCAATTTTCAGACGGTAATTTGTTTTTAAATTGAAAAATCGTTGCCGGTGTTTTTATTAAAAAGATTATTGCATTATTTTTCTTATTTTGACTAAATTCATTACCCTATAATTGTAGGAAGTGTTGAATTTTTAGTTTATAGTTACTTATTTCAACTAGATAACTAAGATTTCCGTTAAAAATGATATTTATAATGTTTTAAATTTGTTTCTACAGATAAGCGTTTTTGATATATAATTTTATTATAGGATTTTTGTCAATACTGCTCTATCCCTTAGAAATTTCTATGTACGCGCTGTCAACCCTGCAGATGAGATGTGCCATCCCACTGTACCAGAGATTCTGCGACAAATAACCCTGCTATGTGGTTCTTTAAATAGAATCGTTTCACGTACCTTAGATCATCCAGATCTTGGTTTTGCTTCAATATCGGCATTTCTCAGCAGACCATAAAAAATCTCAAATAACCTTGACCATTTTGGTTTTAATAAAAAAATTTTCACTTATTCCTGGTCTTAAAACAATTTTAACTTAATACACATCTTCTAATTGTTAATCAGCATGACATAGTGCTTAAGTTAATTTTTTATTTAAATTTCGTATCAACTATATCACTCAGTCAGTTATTTTTGTAAAAAAAGTAGTCTTAAAAATTATCTTATTTTATCTTTGTTTTCTCATCATATCCTTTTTCTTCGAAAGGAAAAAATAGAAAAAAAGGGCTGTAGGGCATTTTTGTATTGTTTTACTTAACAGACAACTGTAAATTAAAATTTCAAAAAAAAATGACGAAATAATTTTTGTAATTTGTAGATAGTTAACTAGCATAGGATGTCTCACAACATCAACTCAACTTTCAGCCCTCCTGATACATCAGGGCGTCATAACAATGAACCATCTGTAGACAATGGTGTATGTAGACTCGTCATGCTCAACCCTGAACACCAGAGCACCTGGTCAGATGACCCCATTGGTAATTATAATATTTTTACTTCTTTTAGAAACAGAAAACTACAGTTTTGTCAGACTAGATGTATACATTTCTGTTTTTTAGAAAAATTGATAAAAAACTGAATAAAGTTTTAGTTTTAACTGATATTAAGATGTTTAAAAAACCTATCTTAGTGAAAAAATTCTTAAAACTGTTATTTTAGTGCAGATACAGATTGCTCAACAGCACGTACCGGAGCTTTCACTAACTCCAACAACACCATACATGCGGTCAACCTCTACACAAACGACCAGTCACAGTCTAGCCGATTATCGTACTGTAATTGATAGACCGTGTCCACCTGATCCAGACTTTCAGCGTCTGCATAGACAGATCAGCAACCTCATAGGTCGTGTCATTCAATTGATATAATAATTTACATATAGTTAATATCATTTTTAGAGCTGTTGTTTGCCTCGGCAATTTTTATTTATTAATTTTGTTCTTTTTAAAATAATAAAGTTTTTAGCTCTTTTTTTATAAAAAATATGTAATCAATGTTTTACTTGTATGCATATTTTAAATTGAATAACATTATTTTTGAACTATTTAAAAGTACATGTGAGGCTGGGAACACACTCCCAAAATAAATACAATCTAATTGTATAGCCTCCACAGTGCGCCCCTTCATTACAGTCAGCCATTTGCTTCGTGGCCGCCCACACAACTCCGCATCAGCAGAGTCCACACCTTCAACCGGCCGCCTATAAAATAATCACCAAATCTTAATATTTAGTCACACAAACCCAACTCTCGATTCATTTTGCACAAAACAATCTTAATTTTTAGTAACTTATGTAAATTTTGATTTCTTCAGATAATTGTTAGCAAATGAACCACAACCCCTATTCTGAGAAGCGAAAAGCTTTTATTAACACCCTGAGAAATGTTCCAAAAACACGTTTGAATTCCGGCAACATGACTACCAGTCTTGTTGATGGACTTAAGTCTGTGGAACATGGTGTATCTAGTGGTTCCAATTCAACCTTTTCGCATATTCGTGCAAAAAATCGTCAAAAGGATGCAAAACGACTAACTGATATTAAATGGAACAGCATGAACAGTAAATTGAACGAGGTCATTGATATGAGACGAAAGCTCAAAGTTACTCATAATGCTGTTTTGTTACTGGTAATTTTAACAAAAAAACTTTTTATCTTTGTTACCTATTTTTATGGAAAAAAATTTACTTTTATGAAAAAAAATCCCTATATTTTTAACATTTGGTTTTTTTAAAAGTAATCATTATTCATTTTAGTAGGAGTATTTTATCATTGGGAATTTCAAACTTTCAAAAAAGAATTTTTAATTTATAGGCAAATGATAATTCCAGGCATTGCAAATCAGTTGGTGTTGATCCTCGAAAAATGATTTTGCCATTAAGTCGTTCTGACTTTCAATCTCGACCTTTGGCTCTTGCAACGTTACCTGAATCGATCTTACCATCATCGGAATCTGATTTGGTAAATATTTTATATTCCTATATAAAAAATCAAAAAATTATTTAATTGTTTGGTATAACTTTATATGTAACTTTTCGTATCCTATAATTATTTAAATTTTATTTTGTATATTCATTTTCAGTTTTATCGTTTTTAGTTATCTATTTAGATAAAATTTATAGTTAAAATTTGGAATATATAAAAACATGTAGACTTTTCTGGAATTTAAAACTCTATTTTTCATAGTTATGTTTTCATATGTTCGTATAATAATATTTCAAAATAATTTTTTTAGTTAAAGACCCGTTTTTACAATAATATTATTATATAAAAAATGGCTTTATCGTATTAGCGGTATGGTTCCTACACTTTCTACATTCATTATGTCAAAAAATATCACAAAATAGTCTGTGATTTTCACCAAATCCCACAACCGCCTACAAATAACAAAAGACAAATTTCTCTCAAAAAAAACTTTTCCTTCATTTCGTCTTCCTTCTAGGTTTTCAGAACCATGTCAAAATTATTTTTGAGGGAAGTTTGTCAAAAAAAAAAAAAATATAAAGTTTCTATTCTTTATGAATTAATTGGACAGCTATATAACCGTAAAACAGCATTGGGTGTTAGTGTTATTTCATTTCAAATTGAAATATTAGCAATATAACCTCCAATCCTTATTTTATAGTCATTAACCAATAATCCACAATTTGATTTGGTGCTTGCTGACCATCTTGGTGACTTGTGTCAGATTTTACTACAGCTTGATCGTGTACACAATCGGTATCACAATATGGGCTCAATTATGGTGCGATCTCCATTTTGGAATTATCTTGCTATCAACACCCCCACTGAGACTGATTGCCTGATTATGTCCCCCATTGATCCACCAAATGACTACATAGAAAGCTCCGTTGGTAACTACCTTACATTTTTAAGGCTTACTCAAGCTTTAATATAATCAGATATCTCCTTCCACATGATTTTTATAAAAAAATATTCTATTTATAGTATATTTTTACGTAACAATTTTGGCTGAAAGAAGAAAAAAATTTTCAGAGAAAAAAATTTTTTGGTGTCTTTTTTAAGAGTACCTTACTATTTATCACAAATTTATAACTTGACAACCTACATCGTCACATTTATGTTTCCGATTTACATTTCTAATAAAAAGTTCCTAATTTATTAATTCACAAAGCATTACTAAATTTAAGTGTTATTTTTCGTTAACTACTTATTATGCGACCATTAGTTTATAGTCTCAATTTTTAGTAGGTTTAATATATTGGTTTACATAATTCCCAAGAAAGGTATCATTTTATTCTATTTTCAGGAAAGTTCACAATTCCAAATCGACATCAGCTACGGGAAAGGGTTTTACTACATGTGTTAGGCACTACATCAGAACAGTCAAACCGCCTTCACACAACTCTTCCGCTGGAACTCAATGTACTAAGAAAGCAGCATCTTCCAGGAAGTGCTGATCATTTTGATTTTTTTAATGATTTTGACACTGAGATTGAGGTGGATGAAATATCCAATCGTATGCAGGAGATATATTTAGAGTATGGGAGCAAAAATTTCGTTGGTCTTGTTTCAGCTGTCTTTGCGAAGGTATTATACTCCATGCAGAAACTTATTTTTATCATTTTTTTAAAAAATAAGAGTCTTATCTTAAAAAAACATTTTTCAAATCGTTTTCAATTATCATGAATTTAAGTCCTAGTTTTATTGGAGAATGATGTTAATTTATTATATGGATATTAGTTTTGATAATTTACTTGTAAACTTCCAATATTTTAAAGAATAACTTATGTTTTATCGTTTATATCCTAATGAGAGGGTCATCAGAATTATAATTTAATCAGGCTGGGTGGGGACTTTTATATTATTTATAATTCCAATATAAATCATTATACAGAGTTTTATTTGCATAATTCTTCCCTTCTCATAAAACTATTTAAATGAAAAAGAACTATTACTTCCTAGGCGTAATATCATGCATAGTAAATAGCGGGAATAAACATCTGGCAAAAAAATTACATTTCTATTGTTGAATACCTATTTNAAAAAATTATTTCAATATGAAATTCCTAACGTTTTTCTAAAACATCTCTACATATCACTTTTATATAAATTTATGTAGAAATTTTATTTAATATTTAAAAAAATGAATTGTTACATATAGTAGGGCTATTCACTTCTTCATTTTTCATTATCAGTTTCAGTTATATATAAAAACTATTTTTATTTCCTAGACTTAGAGTGCAAGTTCCTGAAAAAAGGGATTACACATTTTTTAACAGTAACTCAATTACATTTTAGGGCTATTTTATTTATTAACATTTTTAGTTTTAAATTAACAATATTTTTATTTTACTTATATTTTTAGGGAAATTCACTATACCAAATCGTCACCAACTGCGAGAACGGGTTTTACTACAAGTGCTTGGTACCTTTGCAAAACAGTCCAACCGCCTACACACTGTACTCCCGTCTGAACTTATTACTTCGCGAAATCAGCATTTTGCTGGGGCTGATAAACATTTTGGTATTATCAAAGATTTTGACAATGAGCTCGATGAAGAGGAAATCTCCATCCGTATGCAAGAGCTGTATCTAGATCAAGGTCACGAGAACTTTATCGGACAAATATCATCTGTTTTTGTTAAGGTTAAGTGATTTACTTTTATTGGTTTATTTTTGCTTTACAATTTTTAACTTCTACAGGGACACTACACTCATGGTTATTATTTATATAACCATATAATCGAGACATTATAGTTTTAATTTTCAAATTTTCAAACTTAAAGTTTTATAAGATTACAAAATGTAAATCTACACATGATACCTTTTTTATTTTTTTGTATGAAAAAACATATTGACTTCATTTTAATTTAGCATCAAACTGTTAAAATGTAATCTTTATTTCACAGTATTTAGACAAAAAAACAAATTCAGAATATTATTATTACATACTTAGGGAGCGCAGCGGGAGCGCAAAGGAAAGGCATTTTTTATAAAGGGGTTCTTAATAACCTGCAATTTTGTGACAAATCCAGCAAAAGGGTGCATACTGCTATCAGTTTGCCATAATATTTTATGGTTTATAGTGTCAGGGGATGTAAAACAGTCTTGTCAATATGCATTTTTTAGTTCTTAGTTTTCAAAAACAGAGTGGATATCATTTATAATTTTAAGCCTCTATACTTTTAATCCTAAAAAAGTTCTAGTTACACAAAACACTGGTTGATGTCAAAAAGGATGTGGCTCCAAATGTTCAAAAATTGGAGTCAGTGCTCAATGACAACAGAGCTTTGTCTTCCTTTGATTATTTATTGCGCGTTAGGGATGAAAAAACATCTGAGGTTTCGAAATGCCTTCTACAGCAGTGGTCGGGTGATATTGTAAAGTCAAAAAATGGTTTGAAAAGCAAAAGAGATGGTTCTAAATTCAGCTCTGTCTTCACTCAAATCACCGAAGGATGCCTCATTCCCAGTGTGAAAAGTGTATGTTTTTTTATATATAATTTTAACAATTAATCGACGCTTTTCGTCTGAATTGAGAGTCTTACTTATAAGACCGAAAGAAAAATGTTATAAAACCGAAATTAAAATTCACACCTCTAGTTTTATTTTCTCTATATTTTAATTGTTACTTAAAAAATGATTTATGCCTATGTTTTAATTTGTAAGAAAATTGATCGTTCAAATTTTCAGTATTTTTATTAGAGGATTTTTATATTAATCTTATATAATCTTACAAAATTGGCCTATCCTTTCATTAGTAATATAAATTTATAAGGATTAGTCATCAAAAGTTTAAGGCCCAATCAAATGCTACTTAGAATTTATATTCTAGTTTCTTCAAATAACACTTATTCATATTGTTTTAACACCTACGAGTATTTGCTAATTGAATGGTTACTATAGCAACCATTATCCAATGAAATTTTTAGACCAATCACAGGCCTGCAACAACTGGCCATTCAGATATGTATAAATATCAATGAGTAGGTTGATGACTACGTTTTATGCTCAGTTCGTCTAACCCTCGCAGACCTCACCTTGGTGATGCTTTTTGTACATTTTAAGGATTTCAAGCACATTGGTTAACAAAATTTTTGAGATAAGATCATTTCTATGTGTAGAATTTTTTCCTAAGATATATGAGCTGCTTTAAACGGTTGAATTTTGCGTTGTTAAAACTGCATTTTTGAGTGTTAAAATTTAAAAAAATTTATATCATTGGTATCAGAAATTAATTCTGTCTTTCTACATTGTATAAACTATTAGTTTTGGTTTAAAACGACTTTATTTTTAATGCTTTGTTTTTTTAAAAAAAGTACTAATTTTCCTAATAATTAATGAAGTCAGCTCAAAGAAGTGTAAGCATTACTCGACAATATTTAATTATTGTTTTTATGTCTTATTGATATGTTTTTATCAAAAAAAATATTCAGAGTAGTACCCAAAAAATAGTTTACACACTGTTTATACTTGGCAGCCATTCATAACAGAGTCATAAAATACACAAGAAAATCATTTTTGTATCGGTCCTTACATAAAAATTTTTTTAGAAATTGCGTGAGTGTGGTGCGTCAGCCACTGATATATCTGTAAAGCTTGATATTTCCGGTCTTCATGCACCATTTGAGTTTTTACAGGTCAACAATGGTGATACCTTAGCTAACCAGACAATTGACTCAGAAATGACTGACTTGGATGCTACAGGTGATTTTTGCGATGTTCTCAATCATAGTATGGCTAGCAAACTGGAAAATCTACTCGATTTTCATCATAGCGACGGTTCTTTTAACTCTGGTGTAACCGATTCTCACAAAATGTCAGACTCAGCACTTTCATCAGCCGCTATGGCCAGTGCTACATATATGTCAAAATATGGCGATGAGAAGGTAATTTGTATTCCTATAATCATAAAAATTCAAAGAGACAGTTTTCCTAGAGTTTCAGGTTATCCCCAATTTTACTGTCCTTATTTATTTAAGAACATACCAAAAAAATAGGAAAACACAGTATCTTCAAATTTTTACTCATAGCAAAATTTTAGGATTTTATATTTTTTTATTATGCTGTTATTTTTAACTTCATTTTAGTTTTGTTGCCATGAATTGATTAGACATGTAACTGAACGTGCTAACTTCAAAAATGTTGACTTTGTGAGAAACGAGCTTTCAACTGGGTTAGATAGCAATAGCAGTGGAGTTTTCAAAACTCCTGACAGCACCAACTTAAATGATTCATGTGTATCAGACGCATGCGCCATGCCCAAACTATCAGAGCTTGACTGTGAAAATTGTTATGTTCAAGATGCTCCACTGTATGGTCAAACGGCTCAGAACAGTGGATCAAGTGGTAACTCCTCCTTAGGCGTTCGTCCAGAAATGAACTCCACCGAGATTGCTTCAAAATTCTTGAATCCTTTTACAGTGCTCACAAAAAGAAGACTTGATGAATCTCCTACGGACACTTCATCCCTAATCCTCGGTAGGAACATGTTTTATGAATTAGCTTGGCTAAGGTTGCAGAGATAATGACCTACCATCATAGGTTTTGCAGGGTCATATGTTTTTATTTTAATCATAATACATTATTTATAAGTTTCTTAAAAAAAGGTTTATAGTACTTTATTATTTTTAACTCCATATCAGAGTGATCTTAATTTGTATGTTTAATTTATTTTCCTAAAATATTTACTCTTGCTTTTTGATTGGAATTTTATAATTATGTTTTTAATATACTTAAAAGATTAGTTTTACATATAAAATTATGTGTTTTTACTGAATTTTATTAACTCTCTAAAATTAACATAGTAAAATATGTATCCTACCCTATTTTTATAAATATTTTGAAAAAACTTTTATCAGTAGATAATTACTGAAATGATACAAGGATACAGTTATTTTGGCTATTTAATTGTTTCGCATTTTTATTAAATTATAATTCTCAATTTGTAATTTTGTTTTGTAGAGATTGTTATGGTGTTTTTAAAATTTTCAGTTTTTATCGAAAGTTTATATTCATAGTTTTTCATAAAACAACTATTTAACAAAAGAAATTTTTAGATGCTATTGACACTATGGAAGAGACTACCGACCCGGTCATGCCAGTTTCCTTTAGTTTTGGAAATACCAATCAACATGGCATAAAGACGCGATCAGGCGATAATCCTTTCAAGAAGCCCAGAACCTCATGGTTGACCCCAAAAAAGACTGCCTCGCCAGATATAATTACTGATGATTCCAGTGTCACTGAGACGCCATCAAAGATCACTGCACGTCGAAAATCTCTGCGTGGTCGAGTCAGAAAACTATAAACCTCCGAAACCCTCCGACGATCAAATAGGCTTCATTCATCAAAAAAACTCCAAAAAAACCCCCATATATCGCTGACTACATCCCTCTGCCCTTTGACATTACTGTAATCAGAAAAGATTTTTAAAAAATAAATAACAGTGGCAATTCTCCACAATCAGCATAAAATATGATTTACGCCTTTTCAATTTTCCTTCAATTTATTGAGAAAACAATTTTCATGGTGTATTTTGTCATAAATGTGCTTCCCTTAAAAAAATTTCGACTTTTACTCCATAAATAAATCACAAAAAAATTTTTACTTCTGTTATTTCAGAACCAGTGCATATCATACAAAAAAATGCCATATACTGGCTTGGAACTGATATATAATATATTGATTGATTTTGTCAGGACAGGATATCATTCTTTATATAAAAATGAGAGTTTTTGTCTTATTTTAGGATTCTCTTATAGTTCACAAACTTTTGAAAAGAACAAAATTTTGTAGTTCAAATGTTTAATCATGATAATTATAGTCTTAATTTTTTATTTTAATTTACTAGTAGTTATAATTTTTATATAATTTACTTGAAAAGGGTCTAATTATCACCAAACAAAATATCACAGCTCATTCATACAGTATGGGCAATCAAAGTTACAAAAAAACCTATATTCTAATTTGAAAAAAATTTTATATTTTATAGTCAGGCTCAAAAGTTTTAACTCACTGGTCTTTTTTTCAAAATTGTTTTTATTTCTTGACGTCCATTTTTGTATTATTTTCGACATGACCATTTTTATATAATCTTGAGATTGTAAATGTCTTCATAGCAGGTAAGAATTGTTATCGTAGGCAGCAGATAATAATTTCGGTCGGTTTGAGAGCAGGAATATTTGTTGAGTTACTTGTGGGGTCAAAACTCATTCCCATTGATTTTTGGTACTTCTGTAGTGCACGTATTTGTCCAATTTGATAAAGATGAAATAGGTTGACTACATTTTCTCGCGCCATTAGCACTTTTACTTACTGCTTTGATTTTTAAAAGTTTTCATCTTTGCTTCTTAGATATGTTTCAGTTTGGTCTTATATTTGTAGCCTAATACTTTTTTGGCTCTGCGTGCTCTGCATATTTGCCAACCCTTATCAATTAGCCAATCGTGAAGTTTGGAATCATGTTTTCTTGAATTAATTTCTTTTTCTTCCAAAAACATTAAAACTCTATTTCCGGATTCTCTCCCCTCATACCATTTTTCAATTCTATTGTTGACATTCTTTATATCATTTGAGTTATCTTTTTCGAATTTTTTATTGTAAATTTTCATCTTTCCACTATCCGAATAAATGTCAGTTGGATTGCCGCATCCACTACAAAATGTTAAGGTGTGCTCTTGGTGCTGGCAGCGACTTTTGTAATATTTTTTAACATCGTTTGAAAAATATTTAGTTCCTATTGTAGATCTTAATTTATTTGGTAGGCGATTAAATTCTTTCGACCATTCCATCGGCATTGTAGATGTAGTTCTTTTATTTTCTATGATTCCATGGCGTGACGGTTGAAAGAATGGTATAATTTCTTCACTACGAGTCTTTCCATAATTGGGCTGATAGAAGCAGCTTACTAAATTTTCAAATTCCCAAACAGGATACGCTGTGTTCAGAATTGTATTCATTCTTGTCATATGAGTTAAACGATGTAGGTTCTGGAAACTAAGTGAAAATGACCTATACAGTAGGATATATTGGGCCAGTAGTTTGAATTTGGGTATCTTATTTCTTTCATTTTTTGTGGAAAATTTTTTATTCAAGAGTTTATTCACTTGGAATTGCCACTGTTTATACATGGAATTTTTAAAAAATGGTAGATATGATAAACCATGGCTTAGCTTTCCATTCATAAATGATTTTGACATAATTGATAGGGATTTCGGCCCAGTATATTTTAGCATTCCTGCTATAAAACCATTATATCTTCTCATTGAAGTTGATAAATGTGCAGCGTGAGGCGCGAAATTTAATTCATTGTTTAAATGTACTCCAAGGATGTTCATCGTATTTTTTTGTTCAAGCTCTACACCATCCATTTTAATACTACATTCGGTATTTTCATTACATCTTGACATTTTGATAACAGTAAAGAATGATTTTGAATAATTTACTTTGATATTTAGTTCTCCACACATATCAGCAAACGCTTGAGCTGCATTATTCGCTTCTTTCACAACTTCTTCCCAATTATTTCCCTTTGTGCACACTTGATTATCATCAGCGTAAGAGAAGTTACGCGATCCACTAGTTAAGTCATGGGAGCCACACATTAACAGAATAAATAGTATACAGGAAAGGCAGGAACCTTGTCCATAACCCCGATCGGCATTATCAAAGGACTCCGATTTTTCTCCAGATATTTCTACTTTTATCGTTGGTTGAATTAAAAACGAACGGATAGATCTCAACGCAGATTTGTTGATATGTTTTGACATTTTACTCATAATCAGTGGCATGTCAGTGGCCCCATAAGCGTTTGATAAATCGCTTAACGTAATAATTCCATAATTGTATTGGTCATCAAACATTTCTTGTCTTAGCGAATTTATCATTTGTCCTACATTATGCCCAGCGCGAAATCCTGCCATATCTTTGTGTAAAATATCAAATTTTTCGGCATGGTGAGATATTTGACATGCCATCACCTTTTCCGTAACATTTGTAATTGCACTGCAAATGGAAAGGGGCCGGTAATTTTTAACATCTTTTTTATCACCTTTTTTATGTAATGGAATACATCTTATTTTGCGGAATTCCTCCATGTATTTTTCATTTTCCAAAAGTGTTGTAATTAATTTTGCTAGCATTGACCAGTGCAGTGGGCTCATCAGTAGCAAAAGATTTAGGGAAATGCCATCAATTCCCGTACTGAATTTTGAGTTTTTATTATTCTTATAAATCAGTTCAAGTGATGTGAGGACATTTGAGCCACCAGGGTTAATTGGGAGTTTGAATGAAAATTTATTAATACTGTCAGTTGGTTGAATAATTTTTGAGATGTCTTCACATTTTGGTGTAAAATCATAACTTAACTTCAAGAAATGAACCGCTAAATCATCAGGTCGTAGGCTTCTCGGCAATGATCGATCAGTATTATGGTAGATTGATATCAGATTCCAATCCATTTTTTGTTCCAAAGCCATGTTATTTATTCTGGATGTCCAATTACATCTAATTGAATTTTGAACTTCTTTTTTCAGTTCTTTCTTTAATTTGATCATCGCTGGCATATATCTGATGGATTTGTTGTTATGTCCTATACTTTTATAATGATTAAAAGTGTTGAATACTTCCGTTTCAAGTTCAATTCTTTTTGGTGTTTTCCTAATTGCAGATGAACCTGTTTTCAGGATAACAGTTTTCAATGGTGTTACGGCGGCAGCCAAATTTTTGAAGATTTTGTAAGCTTCACTAGCAGTATTGGGAGACCATTTTTCATTATCTAATAAAATTTGTACAACGTCTATTTCTTCATTTTGAATAGATTGCAGTTTTTTATATGTTTGTGTCAGCTTTTGTTCAGAAGAGAAATTTTGTCCATTATTTTTGCTAAGCATCCTTAGGTAACGGATCTCAAATGATGGTCTTTCTTTGTGAATTTTTGTTCTTATTTCGACAGGTATTTGTTCTTTTTTGCTATGTAACCACGGAATCGAGAAGTTTCCAATTTGATGATCTGAAATGTGTAGAAATTCTCTACGATCACGAATATTGAATTTAGATATTTTTGTGTCATTTGTATGTATCATTACATCTAAATAACTTGCATTTCCTGATCTGCAGATAAATGATGGTTTAAATAGCCATTCATTTGTGAGTGTAGTTTTTTTAAAAATTTCATTCATTTTTTTCTCGTATGGACGGATTTTGCCATTAATAATACCATCTATATGCCAGTTTAAATCCCCAATAATAGCTGAACGTTTTTGCTTATCCAAGAACAAAATAAAGTCCATAAAATGTTGGCAATAATCTTCGTAACTTTTAAATCCATGCTGAAGCACCATATGGTTATTATCATTTCTAGTCGGAGAACGATAAGTTGTGTAAATAGTCATAGAATCTTCTTTTTTTGGCCCAAACTGTACCTCTAACTTCAAAATCAGTGAGTCATGTTTAGTGACCTTGCAATTTTTACAAATTTGTTGATGTATCAGAAATGCACTCGATACTTTCCCTTTATCGGTATTGAAGTAAATTCTATAACCATTTGGAATTTTTTGGTGATTTTGTTCAGGATCAAACAGCATTTCAGATATACAGAAAATGTATATGTTTGGCATTTGGAGCACCAGATCCAAGAACATATTATTGTTATCACCGAGCATATCTATACATCGTAGATTTACAATTGCAATATCTTGAAATGATGGTTTAATTGGTTTAGAATCATGATTCATCAAATTTGGCTTTGATTTAAATATATTTTCTTCATATCTTTTTTTCTTTTTGACTTCAGCATTATTTGACCATGTAATATCTTTAGAGAATGGGTCAAAATTTTCCCATTCATCAGTTTGAATATTATGATTATTATAATTTTCAGCTCTGCAGTTTTCTATTTCTTCCATATCATCCAATAAATGAAATTTATCTTCAGCATTTCCTGAGGTTTTTGCTGATTTCGGGATAAATATTATGTCAATGTTAGGCTTTACCGGTCGATTTTCAAGAAATAATAATCTTTCTGTAATGTCTTCATAAATCACTTTCAATTTTTCAATTTCTTCACTGCTCAGTTCTATATACTGGTAATCATTCCATATTGCTTTTAGTGGATGATTGTCTTCTATTGGTACTTGAGTTTTACCACTTGCTAAAATTCCTGCAATTGTAGATAGAATATTTGCGTAAATATCAGTTGCAATTATTTTTGGCATCAATGCGTTTTTTCTGGCATTTATTACAGGTTGAATTTTTTTACAGTTCAGAAAACGTGAAAATTTAGCGATTTGACAAAGTTGAGAGTGGTTCAGCATTGTACTTTTCTTCTTAATTGCATTGATTATTTTTCTAAATTTTTTATTTAATTTCGCGAAAAAACTTCTGCGGAGATTCTTCTGTGAATTTGATTTGGTACGGTGTGAAGAATTTTGTACATCAGCATGATCCTTGTTATGTACATTGGAAAAAAATGTTTTTTTGATTTTTTTATTTTTATTTTTTCTTGAAAAATACGGCCGGCTGCCAACATTTCATTCAGTTTTTTTCTCAGTTGTATGAGCTGCAGTAAGCTCATCAACTTCTTTAACTTGTGATTCAGTAAAAGTAAAATTATAAGCTTTTTCAATATAATTTTCTAGCTTAGAAATCTCCTCCGCTGTTTTACCATTGACAGGATTTCTATTGTCTTCTCCAGCAGCTATAACTTCTTTAGTTACATTCTCATCCAGATTATTTCCATTTTTCTGGAGTTTTGAATCAGAGACATTTTTTGCACGTTTTTGTACATTTTTTATATTCAAAACTTCACTTTCTTTTGACTCAAGTTCAGGATCATTGGAGTCTAAGGAAGGTTGGACAGACCTCTGGCGTTTATTTTGGCGTGTATGATTCACCGATTCCAACAGCGAATTTTGATCATTTCTGATCATAAAGTTGCTTGGTGTATGATAATTTTCTTGCCCAATTTGAGAAATTTCTTCGCCTATATCATCAAAAAATTCATCATTGCTTTCATCTTCATTTTTTGATTGGTGAGAATTTGTAACTTCCCGATTTTCCACATCAAATAGATTTTTTGCTAAAAGCTGCAATTTTTGTTCATTATTTTGTGAACGTGTTTTGCGATCAGATACTCCAGAAGAAGAAGAAGGAGTTAATGATTTACGGGAGCGGTTGGAGCTTCTTGTGCTCACATCATTTGTCAAGTTCGAGTTGATCGTCGAGGATAAGGATGGCGCTCCAATTTTGCCTGATTCCGTATTATTGTCAATATTACGGCTTGGAGTAGTTCTGTTTAAAGCAGCCAACTTCGAGCGGGATTTTTTCGGCAGAGATTTATTTGGATCTTTAAATTCTCTGTGTGGTGTCGAAGAATTTGATGGTAATTCCAATTTAGAAGTTTCAAAAGTGGGAATTGCACGTTTGCGTCCAGATTCATTAATTGAACTTCTAAATGTCACATTAATTAAATTTGTCATTTCAGCTTCAGTGACTGGGCCTGAGTCTTCAGTAACGTCTGTAACATTTTCCAATTGAAATTGTTGACCAATATGGAGCGATTGGTTTACCAAATTGTCAGAATTTTTTAGCGGGAAAGACAAACTTTTGTTTTTTGTGCTCGGGCTTTCAAATATTTTTGGCGGGGTTTCGTTAACTCTGCGGCTATATGGATCAGCTGCACGTGCAATTACTGCGTTGCGAATTGACCCCATTTGTTCACCAATTCCATTTTGTCCGTCTTTGATTGTTTTAATAACGACATGTTCTCGATGAGCTATAAATATATCTTTGCATTGTTCTTGGTACATCCGCAATATCATATCCATAAGTTTTAACAGCAACTCCAGAAAGATATTCATCGTCAGTTGTTCTCCAGTGTCTTAGCCAGGAATTAAAATCAGCTGTAGAACCATCATAATTTTCAGTCAAAAGTAAACTTTTGTTTTTAAAGTCAGGTTCAGGGAGGGAAGGTAATTGACGTTTAGCTCCATTAATCGTGCCAAATACAAAGCGTGTATGGGCTAAATTGTTTTGATTATGGTTAAAATCATAAACGTAGTCAAACATTTTTCCCAGGTTAACTGCCTGGTTCTGTTCGATTAAATATTCATTTTTCATAAGCTGCTTGTTGTACGTACGGCGGATCGACATCGAAAAGTGAATAAGTTCCAGTTCTTTAAAATCATAAATTGGGTCCAACGGATGCAGGAACTCACGAAATTTCCTGACGCAAAATATATATGCTCTCAAATTGTTACAGAAAATTGTGAACGTTGTGAATTCTATATCACGCCCATAACTCAGTTCATCTTGAATGCATGCAATTCTAATGTCGTTATAAAAACGGTCACGTTGTTTGCCAAGTGGAATTTCAAAAATTAATGTAAGGGGGTCAGTGCGGGCTACCCCTATTTTGACTTGGTTACACATTTCTTCAATAGATATAAAGTTTTCTTCATCCGGCCAAGTTTTCCACATTGTTGGTGTTCTAATAAAATCTTCAGAGAGTGCATCATGTGCTGGGTAACGCCCAGAAATCATATTCATGCCTGTCAGACGAGGGTATTGCTTCGGCCCATTTTGTCTCTTTGTTTTTGGCTGAATTATAGTTGTACGTTTGGGCGGTCCCAATTCCTTGTATTTTTTTACAACTTCTGATAGGATTTGAGTCTGTGGCAAGACTTGGTTTTCATCGATTTCCGGTTCACGCACGCCACTACTGCTACTCAGATCCATCATATCCTCTAGTAATAAACCCCCACTTACTTATGGATAATATTATTTTTCTAAGTATTGCAGTCTTTCGTCGTAGATAGCACCAGAAAATAAAGCTCCTTGAGCAGTGTCCTCACAGCTTATTCTTTTCTCTGGTTCTTTTCAGTGTCTCTTGTGATAATGTTTTATATAAAAAATAAAAGATTTTTTTATTTTTTTGCTCCGTGCATGTCGCGCGCGAAAACCGATTGAATGCATCTTACTGCAAATCTGCATAACGAATCGATTTTTTGAAGATAGTTTTTTGCACATAGGTTCAAGAAAAGAATAGTCAGTGTAAGATCTTTTGAAAATGTCGTCAGAAGGTGTTGAATCTGATGCAACAGCGCGATCGAGTTGGTCTAGAAAAATATTGATAAAAGTTTTTTTTACTATTTTATATTATGGGTGAAAAGTTTTCACTGAAAACCGAAAGTGATATTTTCCCATGAAATTAATTCCCCGTCTAGCACCACCCTGTTTCGAAAACGATTAAAAATGATTCATTTTATTTTTTGGGTCGTTATATTTTTTTCAAGGAATTTATTAACGTCCGATTGCATCCGAAGTTAACTAGAGAAAACCACTTAACGTCAAAATTTCCTTCCAATAGTCTTGCCGCGCATTTTTTGAATTAATAAGAGACGCGTCATTGGTCCTTCACTCGAACTTTCAGACACGTGATACGGGAGGGCGTGAGAAGATTGACAGTGAATCTTCTCACGCCCTCCCTATCAATATTTCTACTGCGCAAACAAACAGATCGAGGTCAAAGATGAACGCAAAGGGAAGGGCCTGTGGATCCCTATCTTAGATATGTTACATATTCGAGATTTATTAATACATATAATATCATAATATGATTATTAATGATAATATATAATGATGATTATATCATTATTAATATGTATTTATAAATCTCGAATATCAATGAAAATTGAATACCAAAAATTATCATAAATACAGCAGGGTCCGGCGGATAGGCTCTGATTGGTCAATAAAGAATAATTTCGGGAAGCGTTTAAATGGACTGAAGTTTAAGTCTTTTACAAATCAGAATATAAAAGTTTTATTCGTTCGATTGATGCAAGAAGATGGGTTAATTCAGGGCAAAGATTATATCAATTATGCTCGGACAAACAGGATCAGTTTGATTTTTGTCATTGGTTCTCACCCATATTTTTATATTTATAGGTAACTTTTTTTTAGAACACCCAGTTGAGGTTTTGACACTCTCATTTGAGAAGGAGCAAGATATCACAAACTGTTTTTGCATCCAACAGACAATTAAAAACTCCAACAATTTTTGATTTCCCGACGTATATTCGGTTATACGGAAATTGACCCGAAAAGTTTAAAAAGTCAATTCTGAGACAATCGCACATTTTCGAAGCCAATTTTTTGGCATCTGCACAACTTGTCGTCGGAATTTTTTTGGCCCAAATTTTTTGTCATATGAAAGCTGAAAATATACTTACCCGGCATATTGTTTCAAAGAGAAATTGTTTGGCAATAACATTTTAGTCATATTCACCTTCAAGGCGGCATGCGCTGACTATCTATCCTTCTAAGAAAAAATATAAAAAAATAATTAAAAAAAGTATGCATAGACAAGATTTCGAACTCCAACAATCACGTCAGACTCCAAAACGTTAGCCATTACACAAGGAGAATTATCACATCTGCTGAATTTCTCATATTTAAAATAATTGGCCTATTTACGGGTGTCAAATGAAAAAGAAATAGCCAAAAAATTCTGAAAAAGTTGTTAAATTCAAAAATTAGTTTCGAAGAGTTTCAGGTATAACGGACATCCGTCGAAAATCCAAAACTTTGATGTTGGAGTTTTATTGTCTGTTGGATAATTCCGTTTGTAATATCTTGTTCCGTTATCAAATGGCATGTAAAAACCTCAGCGGGTTGGTCTAAAAAAAGTTACCCTAAGATTAGAGTAATTCCGGGTTTAACAATCACATATTTGCTATTTTATAAAAAATCTAAAATTTAGAACATTCGCGAAAGAAAAAAAACATTTTTAATTGTTTTTGAGAACGTTGACATTTTGAATATAATTCGTAACGTCTTATGGAACCGTTACTGATGTCAAGATTATTAAGATTTTAATACTTAACATAGTCTTGGCGATTTATCCCTTCAATATTGATACAAGCGTGAATTATCACGTTTTTGCTTTCTTTTTTCAATTTGCATAATGCTCTACGCCAATGAAACTATCATTCTGGTCGTTGAACCAATCAAACGGTGGAAATCAGATTCATGCAAATTGAAAAAAGAAGCAAAAACATTTCATAACTGTAGTTTTTTTAAACATTAACGCTAAAATCAACTTTCGAAGATATTAAACTTCTGGAGGACCTCATTATGGATTTGTTGGAATGAAATTGAAACTTGATTTTGCAGAGATAAACTTGCCGATTTACTTATATTTATTTGTCAAAAAGAAATAAATTCTCACCTTCAATCCGATTAAAGATAATTTAAGGTAAGCTCAGATATAGTTGTCATTATACTGTTGGCTAACTATGTAGCGGGAAACCCCTGACCAACTCTAGGAGTGAAAGATGTACTTCCACACCTTCTTCAAAGGGTTTGGTTGTTTTAAAAAAATTATATCCCTATCTTACACTTTTGTTAATATCCGGCTTTCTAAAAACCACTAACGTTTCCTAATGAGGACGGGATACTTGCAAAAGTGTGAATAAGGTATTTGTTGGGGAACACCCGCACCTCCCTTGGTGTGTAAATGTTGGCTACGCCACGTGAGCGGGAGACCCCTAAGACCCCGAGAGTCCAAACTTGATAAGTCATTATAGTGACTCTATCGATCAATCAAACCTGACCCGTTCAATCATTTAAACTGAAAATTTCAGATATTGATCTTCAATTAAAAATTTTAAAAAAAAACTTATTAAATTTTTTTCTATGTTTTAAGAAACTTGAATTCAAATTTTAATTACTACCTTGAGCAGGGGTGTAAAAGGGTTCATCTCCGACCAGAATTTCTACCCCATCCCCATTTTTTGCCTATCGTTTGCTCAACCTACCGCAAAAGGGGTGGTAACCCTGACCAAAGCATCCTTTAACAATCCTGACCTTGAGTCAAGCATAAATTAATGGATTTGAGAATAACTACTTTTCTATGTGAATAGCTTTTCGGTTAATTGATAATTTCTGAAAGCTTAATATGCTTCTAATTTCTGTCCGATTTGGACTGAATAAATATCTATGCTGTCGCCGGAATAACGTTCATGAGTTATTATAAAATCGAAAAAGCGTCATCCATAGAGAAACAGGTCGGGACTGTAAAAATTATTTTGTAAACTGCATATCCCTTTTACCAACGGAACTCACCGAAATAGACGATACTATCTCTAAAGCCGGCGTGTTCTAATCCACTTATGTTGTCTAAGTGACTTTCCTTGATTTTATTATGGCAAGTGGTGCTTGCATAGTGGGACCGCTAAATTTTGAAAGTGTGTAACACTCAAGGCAATCAGTAAGAAATCAACATATGTGGGATTCGAAACTCGCGCTTATATAAGATAGTAAAAAACATTTTTGAGATGGAATGCCTTTGTTAAAAGGATTTACTTTATTTTGATTAAAGCCACAATCAACATCATCGTGATTATTCCGAATGAATGCGTTATGCCGAAATATGATTGTGTTGGTCGTTCAAAATTTAAGCCGATTTCCATTGGCTCATAATAAATCTAGCTTGTTTGATTGGCTGCAATTTGTTACAATTGAAATAGCCAAAATCGTCGTTCGAAAGCCGCTAAATTGATATTAACTGTATAGCTGGTCCATTTTCTACACATAACTGGTTTGTCGGCTCACCATGACCCATTATATTGATTACGAACTATCCTAGGTCCAGTTTTTGCTATCTTCCAACAATATTTCTAAGTGAGGTAAAAAGCGAAAATAAAAAGATTTGTGACGGTCGGGAAAGTTGGGGTATTGAGATGAAAAATTTCCGGAATAATGTAATATTGATAATAAACTTTAACTGAGAATTTTATATGTTGTCAGCTATCAAGTTGACTGAAGTTTCACACATATCCTTCATTTTTTGATAAATGAATATCGTTTAACTTATGATCAAGTTGAAGAAGTTAAATTTTCGAAGAAATTTTTCGTATCTAGAAATTTTATGTTTAATCTAGAAAAAGACGTTTGAAAAGCAAGGTTATATAAAACCACGTTGATACTGCGTCATGGTAGGCTCCCGGAATTAAATGTTCTTCAGAAAAACTGTGCCTGGTTGTTCGACTCAATATATTGGTCCGATTCGAGTATATGTCAGGAATCCAACAAAATTTGTAAATAAGTTCAAAATATTTCAGAAAAAATTACCGTTTTTAGGAAAAAATTATCAATTTCCTCGATTACTGGAAATATTTATAATTATACAAATATTGAGGCAAATCATGGTATGATAGTACCACTCTAAAGCCATTGATTTTCACAAATGATTTATACTTACCAAACATATCATATTTATCATATCTAAATAATCGAAAAAAATTTTTTTCGAAATTTTCACTTCAAAAAAAATATTTCTTGCTCCAGAGATGGCCCAAGAAGGCTTTTTTTAGCAATTGTTCTCGAACACTTTCCTAAAAAAACTGGCCCATTTGAAATTTTAAATCCAAATTTGGATCAAAAATTGTCGTCATAAAGTTTGAACCTAGTATCGAAACATTTTTAATTCACATTGCTTAATTTTAAAAATGTAGGCAGAAGGAAAAAGTTTCTGCGATATTTTATACCATCATTTTGGCTGATTTAGAGTGGCTTTATCTTTCAAAACTATATCCTATTACGAGAAGGTAAGATCAAAATTGCCTAGGTAAAATACAAACAATTGTGTGTTTTTTCAATTCAGGGATTTGATTGGTTGGGTTGGCCCGCTCAATCTCGTTTGTATTTGGTTTGTAATTTTACCTTGTAATTTACCTTGTAATTGGTATGGTATTTTTCTAGGCAATTTGATCTACCTTCCTCGTAATAGGATATGCCCGGAGGGCTACTACTACTTAAATTGCAATTAGTTTAAAAGGTTTTTTTGTATTATGCGCATAATCCTGCCTCCAGTAGCCCTCAAAAACCGACGAAAACTTGAATTTTTTTGTGATTTGCTACAATCTGGATTGATAGGAATTGAGATTAAAATAAATGTGAATTAGTAATCTAACTGAAGTATTGATGCACTTATTTTATTATCAACTACGACTAAGAAATTTCTTTGAAACATATAAAGATGGTGATTATCAAGTTTGATAAAATTGTTCTGAAATGTTTTTGATTGGCTGTCAAACCTGGCACAAAAACTAAATTCCTGAACAATGAAAAATAATTCGTAACCAAATAATGTTTTGGGTAATTATTTCTTGAAGACAAAAACAACTTTGATCTGATTCTGACCACGAACGGTGCTAAAGATCAGAAAAATTCTATTTATCATATTTTGGAAACTTGTTCCGAAACCCTCAGTGCTCAAATTGAAACTATAGACTATAGTTGGCAATTGTTTGTTTATTATTCATTTCCAGCAACATACCGAAGAAAATTTTATTTTGGCGCCATTTTTTGACAACCAATCAGCAGGTATAAAAACATCAATTATATCATCATGACAACTGAGATTGATGTCCTCCTTAAAACGGCAATTCCAGAGGTTTTCTGAACAAAAGAAAAAATCCTTAATACTCAAAAATAGAAAAAAATCCTCCTTTTTTCTGCCCAAAATACAAAAAAAAAATTATAATTATTTGAATCAAGGTCACTCAAGTGGTTAGAATTTGAATACCTTGATGACATCAAATTCCTTTTTCTTACGACTTTTGTTAATATCTCCGGCCCTACTACTTAAAAAACACTCTACGTAACGTATACTACGTTTTCTAATCAGGCCGGGATATTAACAAAAGTATAAATAGGGATATAGTTTTGATAATATTGCGGAACTGAATATTCCTGAATGAATCCCCCAATATAAGGTATTATAAAATTACGATTTAAATTTTTATTAACTTTCAAAATAGCTTCAAGAACACGCTCCTCAAGAAATGGCTAAATTTTTTGCTTGCAATTTTTCACACCTGCTTCAGAATTGACTGTTGAAAACTTCATGTAGGGATGAAAATGATTCTTCTCGTCGATTTCAGTTTTAAAATTTTTGCTTCCTTGTCGCCATATTCGTGGATATTCGAATATTCTTTGCATTGATCTTCATAAACGCTAAACATTTCTTAAACTCAGTAATTTATCTTAACCTGTTATTTATCAAAAAAAGTAACCGAATGTTGTTTTAGCTTTGGGGTTTTTCCCGAGAGATTCACGCTTATTTAATCAGCAGCGCGACTTAGTTAGTTTATTTAGGGACGTTTCAATCTGCCCGTGGGAAAAACCCCAAAAGCTAAAACACATTTTATTGGACTTTTCAGGTTTCCGTGAAAAGTGAAAACTTATGAAATGAAAAAAACCCGACAACGTCAACTAAATACTTTTTTTTTAATAAAAACATTATAACATTAAATGTCTAAAAAAAAACAATAGAAAGTTAATCTTATCGGCGCATAAGAAAATATACTAAAATGCAGTTCAATGCGGATTCTTCGTAATAACATTTCCATCGAAATTCGCGATCTTCAGTGCGAGAATCATCCCCTGATGATTCACTCACGTATTGATCACACGTATACGAAGAATGCCGCCTAGTCGTCGTTCTATCATCGAGCGTTATAACTTGAGCCAGTGTCGTCACTCACAATACCCGATTGTCGACTCAATTCAAGAATCCGCAATTTAATTGCCACTTTATCAAAGTAATGACGCTCCAGAAAATTTCGACGAACTAGACAGGATTCCGATATAAACTCACGATACTCAAATTAACTAAGATAAAGCTGCCGGGACGCCATGTAAAATTTGTTGATATAAGCGCTTCATTTCAAATGTTTTTCATTTTTTGCATAAAAAAAATTATTATTTTGTTTGCGGCGACTTTTGGTCGACTTTTGAACTTTTAATTTTTCGCTATATCTCGATCACAGTGGGCGGAAGAGGTGACGCCCAAATTTCTTACCATATGTTTTATTTCCAATTTGGATATGTTTAGGTGCAAAAAAGGTTCAAGCAATCAAATCCAGTATATATCCCCGTATTCCACACTTTTGTGAATATCCCGGCCCTGATAGGAAACGAAGTGTGTTTTTAATAGTAGGGGCGGAATATTCACAAGAAGTGTGAATAGGGGTATATGTCGATTTTATGTTGACATGCATTATAGACTCTAAATTATCGTTTATTTTCCACACTAATTTTTACAATTAAGCTTATTTGTAATGAACGGGACAACATTTAAATTCAATATATAAATATATAAGGGAATAATTATATATGAAGGGATAATAATATAATATGAATTGAAATAAGATGAATTTACCATTATTCATTATATTTGCAGCGTTTCGCTTATGTATCTCGAAGCAAAACAGCAAAGTGTAGACATAGCGTTTGCTTAATTAAGACGGATCACCTATAATGTCCGGCATGTATGTAATGCACAAGAAGTTTCAACAAATAATTCAAAAAACTTAAAATATTAAAAATCTTAATCCTATTTAAAAATCATACCAAAAAATTTGAATAAGAAAACTTTACTTTTATATTATTTTAAACAACGAAACTCCAACTCCAAAACCGTTTCCTATCTTTAAGGCGCGTGTTCGGAATCTCAAGAATGTTGTCTAAAGTGACTGTCCGTGAGTAGATTATAGGTAAAGGGCTGTATTTTACGCGCTAAATTGATCGGTGTGTGTTAATCACTCAAAAAATCACTAACACAATCACTAGAACAACATTAGTTGGATCGAACTCGCGCTATAGAGATAGTAAACGTTTTAAGATTTGAAGTCGTTGGTAAAAGATAAATAATACATTCATACCAAATGAATGTTTCCGTTCTTACTTTCAAGTGAGTTCTATCTATATATCATAATTAAATGAAATTGTCTCATGCTAAATGACAGATTTTTCTAATTAAAACAGAATTTTCAAATAAAGTCTTGTAGCTCACCACTTTTTCACGAAACTATTTAATCATGTTAATTTCGCATTAAAGTATTTCTGAATTAAAAAAAAGTCTGTATTCAACAGAGATTTTTCCCTGGATAGTTATTTAAAAAAACATCTTATTTTTAATTACAAACTCACTATTCCACGGGTTAAATGTGCTATCAACATGTCGTGACCCATGAAAATTTGAGAACATTGAAAACAATAAAGAATAAGCCTCTCATTATATACAGTATATTGTTCAAGGATTCTGTGTAATTACTCATTCTTTCTTAATAAAGGTGATCTTTGTGTCCATTGGCGCAAGGGAGTCATACTGGCGAAAAAGGGTATGGCCTATATGGATTAACCGGACCTCAGAGTACAAATCATGGATTATTTGAAAGATGCAAATCTGAGCATTTTGATTGGTTGATCCTTTCTTATCTGACAATGAAATCGCCTATCCGCAATCAAGAGTTTTGATTGGGGTGCTTATATCTTGCGTTGTTTTGTATCATTCAAATATTTAGGAATTTACTCTGAGGTCCTTATCCATATAATATAGGCCATACCACTTATAGGCTTTAACGCAAGTTCGTTTAAATTCTCAATCTCTCTCAACCAACA
>SCLH01000781.1:0-16489 GCA_004367855.1 Oikopleura vanhoeffeni | reverse complement strand
TTTCTTTCGAATTGGGCTGGAAATCAAAGACCAATTCAGAAGTCTCCATAATAGCTCACTTGTTGAATTTATTCTATTATATTCAAAGAAAACAGAAAAATAAATGTACAATTTTTTAAAAATAATAATTGATAATAAGCAATTTGGACGCGTGAAAGCACATTTTACGTCAAAATTAGCAGAAAATGACAAAAAATATTCTCATTTATCGCTTAGCGAGCATCTGGGTGGACCATAGACATATAGTTATTAGTTATTAATACGGTTCCAGAGGAAACAGCACTGAATGGCATCATCTGTCGGGTTACTTCACCTATATAGTGATTCTTATTGCTCCAAATTTTTGACGAATGACAATCTCAATGTCGGACAACTTTTGTAGTTTCTAATTTATTCTTCCAAAGAATCAGAAAAAAACTTATTGCGGATGGAAAATGATAACACTTACGGCTCAACTCATATTCGAGGTGCTAAAATTACGGCGAATTGGCAAATTCGCGGCGATATGGGGAACAGCAAATAAAATTTGATCAACAAATAAAAAAAAACGTGTAGGCGGGGAAATTACGTCATATGCCGATCTTTTAATTTATTTTATAGAGTTTTAATAGGTTCAAATAATTGTTCACATAATTCGTAGAATTAAGTACTTCTATCAAACCATTCCTAAGAAAGTTCGGCGAGAAAATTTGAAATTCAATTTTTAAATAACGTTCATTCATGACAGTCCACAACAATAAAGATATTGAAATAATAAAATCTCAAAAAAAGCAGATAATGGGCACATGGGCGAGTATCGGCAATTCATCGATATTGACAATCTAATTATTGAGCTAAAAATCGTGAATTGCGTAGTTTTTTCTGGCTATCGGGCCTACTTGTAATTGGAACTTTTCGAAATCCTTTTTAGAATGATATTAAATATCGAAAAAATATTTGATCCGTGAAAAATGAAAACGCGCTTACTTGGTAATGTCATATTGAAAGTAATTATCCGTCATTTTACTGACATAATAATTTGAAATCGTAATATATAATCCTTTTATGAAATTTAATGATAAAAAACACGCTTTTTAAAGCAATTAATTTGAATTATTAGCTCACGGTGCGCAAAAGTATCCGGATCCGATCAATAGCCGATCCAGATCGGGACATTTGTGATCGGATGTGATCGGTTCGATTCTGCTCGGAAGCAAATCTCAAATTTGAAGATCAGATCGGTTTCGGTTCGGACCGATTTGAAAACGAACGTGATCGGATCGGATCGGTCGGAAAAAAAAAAAAAAAAAAAAACCGTCTGATCGGTTTGCTCGACCCTGCTTCGGTATTTCCGAGAGATTTTTAGCGTCGGACGGGCCCATCCTGCTGGAAGGCTCTCAAATCAGTGACGAAACCACCCCCTTAGGGGGTGGTCGTCGCAAAATGAGGCCCTAGTTTAGAAGACAAAATTTCCTAAATTTTATGTTTATGCCTTTTTTCTGAAAATTGGAATTCGGGAAAGCACTTTTGGATGAGTTTAAAATATTTCGTATGAAAAGTTGTGGAAATTCTTGTTTTTTGGAAATTTAAAAACGATTTAAGAAAACGAGAAGAACGAATTTAGACAAAAAACTCAACTCGATTTTTTCACGGACTTCTCCGCTGCACTTCATCTAGATTTCAATGTGTGACTTCTTATCCAGGGAGGAACACTTCTTGTTTTGAGACCCCTAAACAAGGTGTCAAAACTGTTTTTGGTGATACTGAGACCAAATTCAGAATTTACAAAAGAAATCAACTCGATTTTTGCTCACGGTTCTGTCCGGTAATTTGAGTCATAATCATTGTTGTACCTAAAAACTCAGGAGGAGATACATTGATAAAATAATTCGTTTTTCTTGTAAGCACGTTTCTGATTGGAAAACGAGCAATCCGTCTTTTCGATTTTTATAGGATGCAAGATTTGCTCAAATACATTGTCAGAGATTGCACTGTCCTGAAGTTTGTACATCTGCGTAAATTTGGCCATTCGAAAAACCCAGTTTTTCGGCCTTAAAGTACAACGGACCCCTTTAAGAGCCGTCAAATCCATTCTGATTGATATTTTGACTGACCGAAGCTAGAATTCAACACAAAAATTTAAACTAAAAATCGAAATAAACCTTGCTAATTTTAACGCACTACCTTCCTTGTCACTCTGGGTTGAAACTTTACAATACTAATCAAATGGAAACCATATTTCTCGGTGCGTTACCAAAATTTCTTGTCACTAATTGTAATATTGGCGAAATTTTTTGTTACTTTGTACTTAGATAGGCAGTTCTCTAAAAAATTGATCCCATAATGGCAGGTCAGAGCAGTAGTATAACCAAGCCTATATATATGTCCCTCAGACACCACGGTAAATTACTCATCACTCACTTATCAAAAAACCCGCATCTGATTTTCGATCAGAAACTTGGCAAGCCATAAATTATGTGTTGTATTTATGAGTATAAATTTCTACTGGGAATTAAATTTTAAATGAAACTAATCTCAAAGTAATTCAACATGGAAAATTTATAGCTTCTCATTCATGTAAAGTCCTTGCATAAACAGAAACTCAAAAACAATTTGGCCCTCCTCGAATGAACCATAAATATTTACATGTATTTCGGAAAACTTAATTTTGCGTTTTAGCTATAAAATCCCTTTGATTTCAAAAATACTGCCTAAAAATTATGAGTCATAAACTAATGTGGACTGAATGCATAGGCTTCCAAAATGGATGAAGAAAGTACTTCTCTGTTATTATCGGGGATGGGGAAAAAATTGTCTCTCATGGTGATAAATCATGATTTTAAATATCTACTTTTAATTTCTCGAAGTGGTATGTTCAGCAGTAAAAAAATCATAAATAGAGGTTCGGTGGCATATTTTTTTTTTAAATTGTGTTCATCTTGATTTGAATTAGGGCTTGAACTGAAAAGTTCCGATTCGGCTTCGTTTTTAAATAATGAAAAATGGGAAATACGAAAATCGCTGTATTTCGATCACGTGACGATCTAAATCTTTTCACATTTTTCTTCAGATTTTGATTGTTATTGTTGCTTCCAAGAAGTGTCCAAACATCCGACAGTATTTTTTAAGGCCGATTTTAATGTTGGGCACTTCATTTCTGTTATTACGCAGGGTCCGGCGGATAGGTTGAAAGTTTTTCTGCTAAAACCTTTCACCTATCCACCGGATTTCACTAATCCACCGGACGTCTGGGAAGATACGCATGATTGGTCATAAAAACAAGATCTGGAATTTATAATGTAGTTAAAGGGTAGTAGAATTAAGAATTTAGGCTGATTTTTTTGCCTCAATGTTTCATCACAATGCAAAAGTACCGTTTTGTTAACCTCAGAAACTACTTTTTTGGATAATTGACTTCAGCGCAGTAATTCGATTAATAATGCTTCTAAATGCATGTTTTTTTTTATTTCAACCAAATTATATTAACAAGATTTTTTATTAAAATGAATGTTAAAATGATTTTTAAGGAAAAAAAAAGTACCACTTAAAAAACTATCACTTTATAATCAACCAGGACTAAATATCCAATTGTGTCCATTAATCACCACTACAATAAATTGGGTGGTAGGACTGTTGTGTTTGTCATGCACTTAATTTAACATAGAATAGTTCCAGAGATCTCTCAACTTTTGGATTTCAAACAAAAGAAATCCAATAGTTATCGTGAAAAATGGTCTTTTGAAATAATTTTATGGAAATTATTTGAAAAAATTGTGTGCGGTTTTAAGACAAATTTTACACTGTTACCAGCTTAATAAATTTGAACGCTGAAACTACTAATTAATAAGTTATTTTTAAATAAATTTTATTTAATTAATTAAATAATTTATTAATTTATAAAAATACTCAAGATGCCGATCTTTTGGGCTTTTCGAAACGCCTATCTTTTTGCCTGTGGAAATTTTTTGAAAAAACCTATCTTTTGCCTATCACCTATCGCCGGCGTAGGGAAAGAAAAAGTTGTTATTTGCAGCTTGCGTGGGCGATTTTGGAGGGCTTATGTAGGTTTTTGCGTGGGTTTCACCTATCCGCCTTGCCTAGCCGCAAGGACTCTGCTGTGAATAATTATCCATTATTAATTCCAAATACGTTATATTTGAGCTCCAAATTAGGTTTTTATTTAAAGATTAGAGAATTTGGAAAAAACCAAACTTTAACCTTCCTCACCACCCAGAACGAGAACTTGCGCCTTCACACCCAAAGCCTATCTAAATGCAATTACTTTGAGCGCTTCATCACGGGAAAATGGGAAAGATATCAGATTTACTATTTGGTCATGATGAGATTTAGGATAAAAATAAAGTGAACAACACGGAACATTGTTAGAAATTTCGAAGTTTGTAACTAGTAACTGCGAGAAGAAAAGAGAGGTTCACTCGCCGTTTCATTCGTTTTCACACAATTATTTTTTAAAGAAATTTTGTGACGAAAATCCTAAAAAAAAGTAGGAAAATGACTTTCGAACGGCTTTTTTTCCACATTTCGTATTAAAAAAATTTCAACAATGATTTTTGGAAATAAATTGCAACTCTTGCATATTTGAATTGGTAGGTCTGTTGACGATGTATTTCTGCGCCGTTTTTGGCTCCCGAAATACGATAAAGTAGTTTTGTGAGTGCAATAATTGAAATAACATTTATGGGTTATCGCAACTTGCGATTCGCAAGAAAGCACTTTTCTTTGAAATGGGAAAAAATTTGTAACTGATCGGGTGGAAGGTTTGATTATGGATATGGTAAGATAAAATTGATACAGTATATAATCAAGTAATTTTTATTCGGTTATAATTCTCTTTTTGATGCAGGATTAATGCCGGGGAAACCTCAAATTTTGATTAGTGATCTGATGATGTTGCGGAAGTCACAATTAGTTCAAATTTCAATTTAATCTTCAAATTTTGTTTCAAGGTTGGCTAGACAACATTAATTTGATAAGGTTTCTGCAAATTAGAATTTTTTCAAAAATACAAGAAACACTTTTTCGGGGACTTTCAGTTAAAGAGGCACGCATTCTCGAAAAAAATTTTAATTGACAATTGTAACGGTTTTAAAAACGACGAAACCACCGGGATCGAGTTTTGTTGTATATTTTGTCGAACAAAATCCAGACAAGAAATAAATAAATGCCCTTAAATCCTTAGAGGCAGAGAAAAAGTTCGAGGTACCACAGTTTCTTGCATAAGCTGTCTTCGAGCAAAATTTGTTTGGATAAGACGTTCGTTCACCACTCAATTATTGTGTTGAATTGTGTGTTGGAATCAAAATATATTTTGAAATGGAATTACCCAAATCAGTCTGAAATCACGGATTTTTAGGGAAGCAAAGTGTGCGAGCTGTGGTCGTGAATTGGCTTTATTGAGGGAACTATGTGATTTACAAGTAATGTGATGTTACATAAATTTTATAAATCAAATTACTTTGTTTGAAAATACATTTTTTTACTAAGGAAAATTGAAAATGTGGTATGTCTTTTAATTTCATTTGAAATTTGCCTTCGCAAATTGCGAGTTCGCAATGATCGAAAGCCAATTTCAACTCACATTTAAGGCTGGCTTGAGCTACATGAAATTACTTAAAAAAATGTTTTTTAACCGAATTGTTAGGGGTTCTGTCCCCCCGGGGAAAAATTCGCTCCAAAAATTTTCAAACTGAGCAATATTAAAAACAGTCAAAGGGCTCTTGAGGTTTATTGCGAGATAAGTAATTTAAAAGAAAGGGTAATTTGATTTTGCTAATACTGCCTTGTGTTTATTTTGTAAGGGTTCATGATGACCGTTCCATTCACAAAACCGGACAAAATCAGTAAAATCAGATAATTTACAAAAATTCTTTAAATAAATGGTTTTACAACTCTATGCTATTTTTGAAAGATTAGTTTTAAATAAATTAGTTTACTACTAGTATATTTAGTAAAACGTAGGCGGTTTCGCTCTTCCATACAGCTCAATTGTGCCCGTGGGTTTTACTTAGTTTACAACCCAAATAATTGCGCACTTTTTCATTCGGAAATTAGTCCGTGAAAATCGTCAATACAATAGGATGTTATTAAACAAAGGGGAGATTTCGTTTTTGAAAAACAGTCGGGGAATGACAAAGCTTTAATTTGAATTTCCGTGGAAACGACAAAAATATATTTTTTTGTCTAATTTTAGCATTTTTCTTTTTATGTCCTGCTTTGTCCGTTTGGGACAAAGATACACTAAAACAATTTTTAGGGCACCGTAAATAATCATGCAAGCTGACACTTTACCTTTTGGAATGAAAAAATTAATCTAAATTTGTGTTGAAAGAAGTACGTCCGTTATCGTCGGCCGCGTGGCTAATGGGATATGGACGTCCGACTATCGAATCGGAGAGTTGTGGGTCGAGTCCCATCGTGGTCAGACTTTTTGTTTGTTTTGATTAAGCATTGAGATGAGATCTTCTAAGGCCCAGGCGTTGAGGGTTCACGTTTACCCCTTATTTTCGAGCTTATTACTACAGCTTATGTTATTATTATAAAGTTATTAGTCAGTTGGCCGTTATTCCGGCATGAGAATGTTACTAATTGTAGGTGTTCAGTAATATAACGTACAGCAGAGGTCCGGCGGATAGGTGAGGCGGATAGTAAATCGGCTGAATAGGTGAGGTTTGTTAGCGAAAACCTTTACCGGCGGATAGACGAAAGGCAAAAGATAGGTTGTTTTTTTTCAAAACTTCCTAGGGCCAAAAAAGATAGGCGTTTTGAAAAGGCCAAAATTATAGGCATATGTGTTTAGAATTTTTATGTAATGAACAAAACTAATTCAATTAATTTGTCGTTTTATTCTAGTTTATCTGTACAGTTGATTTGCCTTCAAAAAATCTGCACACAATTTTTGTTCAAAATAAATTCCAGCAATTATTTCATAGGCAATTTTTTTCACGATAGCTATTTTTTTTTGTTTGAAATCAAAGTTGAGACATTTTTCTGGAAATATTCTCTGCGATTATAGTGGCATGACAAACCACAGTCTACAACATTTCGGTGTAGTGGTGTATTTCATGTGACAAATAAAGATTTCAGTCTGGTCGATATTAATTCACCCCAAAAGCGGCAAGCGTTTCTCCCAAATCAAGTGGAGCGGAAAATATTTTTTCCAGAATTATTGTAAATTTTCCGGGCATTGCACAATTCATAATATAAATTTCTTTTTCAAAAACTACAAGATATAGCCGTGCTGTTATTGTTTGAACATATTCGAATAAGTTGTATTAATTTTGGTTGAATTGTCTTCGCGACAATTTTTCAAAGTTTTCCACTCATTTCTCTCAGTTAATATAGATTAAAAATAATTATTTATAAAATAATATTTTATTGCAAATACGAAAACGATTGTTCAATGTTCCAGCAAAAATTTTCTCCAGTCAAACGCTGTCTAGCCGACTGTGAGAAAAAATTGGCCCAATTAAAAAAAACTCAGGCTGTAGAAATTTTATATATTATTTGGCCAAATAAATCAATATAATGCATTCTGCAGCTTAAATTCAAATTACTGCGTGAGTCAATAATCCGATAGTAGTTTCTGAGGTTTTCAAAACCGTCACTTTTGCATTTTGATTAAAAATGGAGCAAAAAATCAGCCTTAATGCTCACTCTGAGTACCTTTAAGTTAAAGGCTTTGACTAATTATAAAATCTAGACCTGTTTTATTCTAAAATTATGAGTTGATTTTAACCGCCACCTACACGAGATGTTCAACCTCCCCACCTGCACGAAAGTGTTTCAGAACACACACATAGGTAGATTGTCCATAAATAATATCGACTAAAGGAAATAAAGGCTGGGTTGTTCCGAAATTTCTTGGAGGTTAATAATATATGGGAAATTGGAAATAAAATTACGAAAAAAAATTCTGGTCGTCACGTGATCAAAATAAAGCGATTTTCCAAATATACAGCGAAATAGCTTTTTTCACCACCAGGTGGCACCGAGTGTAAAAATTAATATTGCCAAAGTTTTCCCCTCCAAAAGTCACTTTAGTTGATATATTTGTAGATCATTATCTTTTTCCAGTACTGTTTTAACTGCATTAAACAAAAAATTGCATTCAAATAATGTCTTTTCGGTTTAATGAGAAATTAATAGAACTCACCAAAACTCTTGAAATTTATAATAAGGGGAACTATCGGGGGTCTGTTCCGATATTCCGCCGGCCAAAATGACACTTCCCCATAATATTTTTGGTCTCTGTGTTCTGAAACACGCTCGTGCAGTTGGGGTTAAGCACAAAAGTTTAAATTCGATTTTATAAGTAAATTAGCTTGCAATTTAAAAATGACCAAACCATGGTTTTTCCAGCTGTCATTGCATTTTTGAAATAATTGAGCAAAAAATGATTGAAGCGTCGACAAAATAATTTCATGTGAATTTTTTGTTTTATTTATTCGAAAATCCCTCATTTATACATTTTACTATTAACCCGAATTTAAATTATATCACCTTTTGTCCATTTGCGGCTATCGAGCAATTTTGCAAAAGTCGAATATTAATTTTTCTTATTATTTTCAAAAACATCTCTTTATTCAGGTACCCTTATTCTGACTAAAAAAATTTGTTAAATCGGTGACTTATCAAACCGTGACCGTCGTGGTGGCTATTATGAAGACCGTCAGATGACATCGATATGCGTTTATTGCTTAGTAAATAAGCCTAGTAATAAAAAGGCACTGCTGATTGGCTGTTCTAGCTCGACAACAAAAATTGTTAATCAGATTAATATTTATGGTCTTTGTTATATTTTGACCTGATATAGAGAAAAGTATCAAATTTTATTAGGTTTTCGGAGTACAAATATATGTATGCATTTGCTATTAAAGTTAAATTTTACAAAATGTGTTGAATTTATATTCGTTTTCAGGAAAACAGTGAGAAAAATTATTTGGCTAAACAATCTGAGACTGATAGCCCGTTTTATCACATTGTTTTTCGTGCCAATTTTTTTCGATCTGAAATAATTTTCTGTTTTCTCCCAATACGTGAAGACGAATAGAAATTTATTTCAATAACATTGGTTTACTTCATCAACATCCATTTTTTGTGAATATGACGATCCTAAATATTAAAAAAATATAGTTAACCCTTAGAAGCCCCGAGCCGATTATCAAATTTTTTTCAATTTTGTTAAATTAATAGCTCAAAGCACTCTTGTTACTTATCACGGAAATTAAAGATAGAGCTTGCCCAGGAAAATCAAAAAAAATAATTTAATTGTTTTATCACCAACCGTTAAAAAGTTATTTCATCTTACTTTTTTTCGGATTTCGCTGAAATTTAACTAAAACGCCAAATCTGAGAAATTAAGTCGTTAGGAAAGTCTGCTAGCCATTTGTTAAAGTAAACTAAGTTTCTCTGCTACACAGTATTCTCAATTCATTCTTTTCGAGTGAATAACCGAAATATCCAATTTTAAAAAATAAATCTATCTGTTAAAAAATTATTTGCAATTGCGGCGAAGTACCGCTGATTAAGTTCATACGATGAAAACACAAATTTTTTTCAAGGGAATCAGGTTTCAAACTATTTTTATGACTTATCTCCATCAATAACTATGGTCAAATTTGATTTAAACCTAATATTATCACAATTTATTGTATTCGGTTTTGAGGCACAAATATATATAATATTTTGCTATTAAAAATGGTTTTTGGTAATGATTGAGAAATAGAAATAATTTTTTGAACGAATAGTTGACACAAAAATAGAAACAAAAGTAATTTGGCAAAACGGGCTCTCACCTAAATCTTATAAAATATCCACATTAGTAAGCAAACTATATCGGTGTAACAATACAACGTCAACCGATGTAGCCCGTGATGCTGAAATCGAAACTACTAAAAATATTTTTGAAAAAACCGATTTCCATTAAAACTTATCAACCAAAAAATTTCAGAATTAAAGGCCAAAAACTTTAGCCCATCTGATGCTAAAAAACGGCGCCAGGAAGAATTCGACAATCCCGAATGTTGAACCACCACACGTTATCGTTGGCCTTTTTCAAGCTTCAGATGTCGTTCAAACATAGTTTCCATCAATTACAATTTATACAAATGTGACCATTTTGTTAAACTCCAATGTTTCACAACTCTAAAATTGCGAGTGTTATTTATCCACTGTCTTAACCTAAACATCAATATTCAACAATAGCTTGGTACTGTATACAATACACTGTTGGAAGGTGTGCAGCTAGAAATTATATCGGCGATCGAGCGCTCTTTACCATTCAAACGTATTGTTAGACCATAAAGAACTCGTAAATTACACACGTTTCCAGCAAAGTCAAAATGTCTCTACAAACCGCATTTCTCAGCCAATTTGAAGTTGATTCAGACAAACTCACAAATAAACTTTAAATGGAGACGAGTATGAAAGAATGTTTCATTCATGAGCGTTTTCATACATACTCAACCAGTATATACTAACAACTTTCATCGAAAATTTTCAAGGATTGCACATACCCTTCAGCAACAGATTCTTAATCACAAGTCAAACACGAAACAAACACTGTTGTGTACATGTGTTCTGGTCTTATTCGAATCATCACGATGTACGCTTTATTTTGGCCAATTTCTGGATACCGTTTTGCAATTTTGTTTCTATTTGTGTGTCACTTTTCGTTCAATAAATGTCTATTTCTCTTATACCTGAAGAATGAATAAATATCGAACGTTGTAAAAAACTGATTCTTAATAGCAATATCTATATATTGCATCACACTTCTGAAGTAAATGAAAAGTTTTCTTCACTTGTAATTTTGAAAATTTTGATATAACTTGTAGTATTGCATAACTTGTCAATACGAGAATATTTTCAAGATCCACTATAACTTAAATTATTGAACAAAGGGGGGGCTGCGTTAGTTGAAAGTTTTCGCTGAAAACCTGAACTTACGCTAATTCCGACTATACGGGAGCTGAAAATGTGACTGATGTGTCAACATTTGAAACAGTATCTAAAGTCAATACATTAATTGAGTTAAAGGGTGGTCAGAGTAGAATTTGCTGATTTCAGTTTATTTTTCGTGCACAAATCTTCTAGGTGTTGTATACTATTAATTTATCGAAAACAAATGAAATATAAGTTATATTTTAAATAAACCTGAATCTCGAGAGAAGATTTATCAAAAATCGTTAAAATTCGAAAGGAACACTGGAAATTAAAAAATAAACAATTATGTCCTCACAGTAATCACTCTCATCGATGAATTTTGAGAATATCACGAAAAAATTTGTGCGAAATTAGTTACATCAGTACAGTGTGAATAAAAAACTTGGTTTTAGCGAGGATGTTATAATTAATAATTTACGTTTTGAAAATAACTTTTTAATCAGTATGAATTCTGGCGCTCCATTAAATGAAAGTAAGTGACTAATTGCGAAGAAGAGTTGATTGTAAATGTATATTTAAGTATTGATATGTTATTATAAGGTGTTGAAAGTCTGAGCCTAACAATCGCTTTGGAGCATATGGTATGTAACCATGATACTATATTGAGTTTCAGATATTTAATTCGGAGAAAAAACGTTCTTAACATTATTAGCGAATCGTTAAGGGGTATATTTCTGCAGATTGACAATATTCTACGGTGATATATTCTGAAAACCAAAGTATGATAAAACATCGGAAATGCTAATTTGTAGCATCTATTTCATCTTGCAAAAAGTACAACTATCTGCCTAATGGACACGATTAACAGCTACATTCAAAGCAAATTACTTCCAGAGTATGTTGTACTGAGCCAGTACACATCACAATCAGACGGTATTGTATTTCGGACATTCATGGAAACTAGTTCTCTTCAAGACGAATGGCTCTCTCTTTCTTTGATCCAGGCGACGGAACTTCTAGAACGCCAAATACGATCATTTTTCACATTCGGACCTTGAATATCTATTCCTGGACTTATTGGGCCAAAATGACCTCAAATTTTTTATCAAGGTCATTGTCTTAAGAACAATTGTAGAGACTCTCACGGGGCTTTTTTTTCACATCTTCCAGCTAAAAATCGAATTTGGATTTTTCGGTTCTTTCAACCAACATGTTCCAAAAGAAAAGTGCTTCGATTTTTTATGAAAAGTGCTCAAAAGAAAGCCAGTGAATACTGATGAAGAAGTTGTCTTCGTCAGGCGATATTTCTAATTTAGTGGTCAAATTCGAGCAAACGCATTATTTTTAACTTCATCTTTTAAACTAATACTTAAGAAAAAAAATCGAAAAATATGCGAAAATTTGAAAAAAAAATTTTTTGATGATGGGTTTTAGTACACTAATTCTAATCACCGCCGTATCACAATTTGAAGACATTTTAATGCTCTAAGGCCCTTATTTCAATCAGACAGATAACCCCTTAACCGCTGAATATTTTCTTGGATTAACTTTTATAATACCAAAATTTCTGATAATTTTATGTAACGATGGCGTGTCACAGTTAAGTAAGATATAATTTTGAACTAAGAAACATTAGGGAAAATATGAACGATTGTCATGAGAATTAAATATAATAAAATTTCATGAAATTATTTTCACAAGAATCAGAGCGTGTGAAAATTTTAAAGACGGTTTTCTCAGAACACGTTGTCTCAAAAACTAACAATTCAACATCTGTTAAGCTATAATTATTTTTCAAATACCGAGTCAACTTATGAATAATTTTTTAAGGGATCAAAATTGTTTTTTAAATTAAGTACGAGTTTAATTTGTCTATATGGACGTTCAAAGTGGGCATTGCGAGGTCCAATTGACCGGAAAGTCAAGATTCCAAAATAGATAAAGATTAAGATTAGGTCTACTTTGATAATTGTAACTCTATCCCTTATCACTTTTCGGTTAGAATGCGTAGCCACAACGTTGAAAACACACGTCTAAAAGAGGGTTAGTGGCTAGCATTGTGTAACAAGGAAAAGAGATATACACATTAATCGACCTTCAGGTCACCGTATTATAGTTATCTGATATGCATTTATTTCTCTGAAGTCAACTCATCTAGTTAACCTATGTCAGTATTGTTTTTGAACAGTTTTTTTTATCTGTTTTTAGTGAACACATTTTGCTGAACCGAGTCTATATTTGGCCTTTGCTTAGACAGGTATATCCGATATATGTGAAAGACCCAGGCTGTCCAGTTATATCTCTAATCAAGTCTTTTTCTTTTTTTCGATTTTCAATTGCTTTATTTTAAATCGACTGGTGTTTCGGCAAATACGATATAAAAAACTTACTGTATTTATTCTTTGCTTATAGTGAAGGTCCGTTATATAATAGACACGTATTTTAAAATTTTATAACTTCAGATTGAACTCTAATATTCATACGTGTCTTTACAGATTTAGTTGTGCCAACTTAATTGCGTCATGGTCTTCTCGTGGCACTTGTTACTCGTGGCTTTAACCCTTTAATTCTGCCGGCAGAACCGGGCTCCAATAAGATTGGCTTATCAGATGTACCCACTGTAGGAACCCTTTTAATAAAATTATCAAGAACTTAAATAAATGTTTATTATCAACAGAATGAGCACACACGTTTAACCCTTATTGGTGGAGGAGTAAAGAGCGTGGCCCGTTATGGGTTTGTGCCAGGAAAAAAAGGAAACTTTATATGGTACATATACGATGATGTTGATCCGCTTCAGGAATACGTGCTAGATTTTTCTAACTGGCTCATTAATTTTTTGAGTTTTCGGAATTTTCGATGACTGTTCTGAATTGCTCGGTACTTCAAATGAACAATTATTTTTCGTAACCACTACACAAACATTACATTCCCAGCTGAAAAAGGTGTGTTTATTTACTTTTGGGAATTTTTTTTAATATGAAACTATTTTTGAGAGGGGTATAAGCCGTATAGAAAAAAAAACTTTTCGCATTTTCGAGCCCTTTGAATTAAATATGTTACTATTTCGTAAACAAAAGTCAGATGATATTGTGTTCCTTGTCTTCAACTTCGTAAATCCGGGAGCGCCTGAATAGGATTTATTATTAGTGGCAATTTGTACAAATGAGTGCTGGTAATCTGGATAAGCATTTAATTCGTGTGGTACTGGTTAAAAAGGGTTTCTGGTGCTGATCGCCTGCGTGCACAAATTAACTTTCTTTTGTATCGTTATGGATGAAGACAAACAAATATCATTGTCCGGGAAGAAAACGGTTTTGCGTAAATCGATTCTAACTTATACTAGACTAGCCATTTGACCACTTTGTCTATTAATAAACAGTTTAGGGCCATAATGTTGAAGTCTGACAAGATAATATAAAAGTATGAATGAAAAATGAATTCTCTCCCTGAAAAACTAGCTGACCCAGGAAAAATGTACTTCGAACCGAGATTCTTCTGAATTAACAAAATTAGGCTTTTTAATTATTCTCATGGTGATTAACAAGTACTTCCAGTAAATAACCTGCCGCGCGTGTGCATGCCCTTGCCTGAGAGTAACCAAGAAGATTAAAAATTCAAAACGTTAACTTTAAGCATTGATTGTTTTAATATTTTCCATCCATTTTTTTTTACTGAAAATGACGTTAACGAAAATTTTAAGTCGTGTTACGAAGAGCGTTTGGTTGACGACCCTAATCGTAGAATATCAGTGTTATTACGATTTTAATTTTTATATTTAGTTTTACGTTTTTCCTCAAGATTAATTCAATTCATAGTTGTGGACTCCATCAGTTTTAGCTGTGGAGAAATATTTAAGGTTAAGAAACCTAATTTCGTAAAAGGAGCGTCAGCTTTGGACTACTTAAATTAAAATAATTTCACACAACAATAATATTCTAGTTAAAAGTTTTGTTAAGACGATTTTTTTAATTTTATGTTTAATTAATTGCCAAACAAAAAATAAAGAGTCGTTTACCAAGTCAGTGAAAAATACCAACAAATTGGTAATTTAGCACCCAGAACCTTCTTTCTCTAGAGTTGTAAATTCGACCATTTCTTAAATTTCTTTTATTTCTTCAAATGGAAAAGAACTTTCAATTTCAAAACATTTTCGAGAATTACTTATGTGAATTCAATTTTATTTCAAGGGATTAAAGCAGGTAAAAAATACCAGATAAGAATTTAATCTCGCATGTGGATAGAGAGCATTAGAATATTGTCCAATAGCAAACCAGGTAATTGGTACACTCACCGAAAAATTTTTCATCTTTCTTGCTACGAGCTTGCTGATATTGTGGCTTATTTGGTGCTGATTTGCGATGACATCTTATATATAAGTAACTGTTATGTTTCTTGTATCGCTTATGCGTCAGAAGTGTATGCATACATAAAAAAATTTGGCATATTTTCTACGCAAGCTGGAAGGCTATTATCAATACTGGCCGATCTGAATAATATCCTTGAAGCCCTCGTTTGGGCTGATGTTCAACAGGAATATGTCAAATTAGGGAACCCCAGTACGACTTAACTGTCACCCGTACTGAGTTCAAAATAGCATCGAAAACGAATCCGTGACAAAAAATATAAAATGGTCCATTTTCAACTTTTGTCGCAAGTTAATAACCATTTAGTGCTTTTGTTAAATAGACTGTGTGGAGCAAAAACATTTTCTTATTTACAGCGTGAGTCCTTTGTCGATTTCCTTCACCGGTTTTCCCAGGCGGCAAGACAGCCGAAAATCTTAAGCAAGTATAGGCCAAGATTTCAGCTGTCTACCCGCCGGTAAAAGAAAACCGGAAAATAAAAAGCACTCGACGCTGTAGAACAGACATGAAATTTCGAAAAAAAACAAGTCTGAATTATTTCCTCTAATACAGTTTGCCCTGAAACAATCAATGAACTTCGATCGCATTAACGGAAAATTAATCAAATATTTAAAGGCAACTTGCTTTTGTCCACCATCATACGTCTTGAAAAAGATATGTTTATCCATATCCGTGGTGGTAGCAGGCTGGTGTGAGTTTGCAGTCGGAAATGATTTTTCCGATTGAAACAAGTTTCGAAATGGTGACATTCGCAGCATATGGTGAATTCGAAGGTAATAAAACTAATGCTAACAAAACTTATATGGGCTCATTTTTTAAAGTTGATATTCTTATTTTTGTAGTTTTTTTTTTTCGAATTCCATATTTTGAAAACTCTCCTAGGCTAATCACGACACCTGGAATGCTGGATAATAAAATTCATATTTAACCGGAGTCAACCCGTTTATCAAATAAATTAAGATTAAGTATTCACGAGAAAGCTAATTTCTGTAAGTGAGAAGACTAGTTTCACTTTTTGACTGCATAGAAGTGGCAAACATATGGAATAAAAACTTAAAAGAGCATACCAAATTCTTTCAAAGACACTGAATCTTTTTATTTGCAATTGTAACTCCAAAATAAAGTATTTTTTTTCATTAAACATGGAATTATATCGGCATACAGTAATGTTTTTTTTACTTGCGACCAAATGAAAATTGTCATTTAAGGAATTACGGCCAATAATGTAACTAGTGGAG
>SCLH01000780.1:248408-275725 GCA_004367855.1 Oikopleura vanhoeffeni | reverse complement strand
GAGTAGTTTTGCGCGTTACGCAGGAACTTGTTTTTCGAAAGATTCGCTCAAAGATATATAATGCGTCATAATAATCTCGAGTTCTCGAGTGTAAAATTACAACTCACGCACATAACTTATGTATGTCTCAGAGCATCATTCGACGATATTATTTCAATTTTGAGATGAAAGACTCACGGTTATACTGTAGCTTATAGACCAATAATTGTTGACCATATGTCATGAGCAAAAAGCGAGGATAAACGAAAATAATTCTCACAATATGAAACTCCTAAAAAAATTGACGCAAGTTTGGGTCTTCATGATTAGACATTTGCCTTTTCAAAATAAGTAACGCATATTTTAAGCTAAATCATTTAGCCTAAATGAGATATTGATAATTCAAATTTGACAAATTCGAGATACAGTTTAGTACAAATTATTCTGTATTATCTCGTTTTGCTGTATGTACAATTTAAATTGATCTAGGGTCCTTCATTCTCCGCTCTTGGATCCAAAGTTTAACACGAAGCGTCAGAGGCAATCATCATTCAACTGAATTTACGACATTCTAATTCCGGACTATAAACAAGGAATTTACAGGCTATAAAAAATGTTTTTTTGCATACTGGGAAAAAATGTCAAATGACTCTTTTCGATGTCTTTTCACTATCATGTGATATAAATGACCAAAAATGTTGTAGACGCCGTATAAGAAACAGACATATCATTTTCTCAATCTAAGTCCATCTTAAAAATGCTTACTATCTCTATAGCGCGTGTACGAATCCCCTTAGTGATTGTTAAGGGAGTACTGGTCGCATTTTAAGGCCAAAAACAGGGTTTTCAGCGTCGCCTCAATAAAGTACTAGAAACAGCACGAACATATGTATTTCAGTTTAGGGATAATTGAACATTAATCTTGCTTTCACAAAACAAATCGAAGGCCTCTGATTGGCCGACCAATCAGGAACGACCTTTCAAAAGTGGNCGCAATGTCGTTATTATTTTAGTTACACATTGGTAAGCTAGAAATGGTGATCACTCACATCACACAATTTTCACAGGCGACCCTGTCCATGGTTCACCAGTCAGAGTTTCGACGTCTTGGATGATAACGTCATACTGTTAATAAATTAAGTGATTATGCATTTCGGGGGCCACCAGGTCATTTTTGTCCACTTGTTTCGGCCTGATTTACTGTTTTTCGGCAGCTCAAAACTCACACCATAAATAGTGTGAATTAAGTGCTCATTAATATATTGGGTCAGAATCGGACCATGGTTTTTTTTTTTTTGAGTTACTTAATTTTATTTATTATCGGCTGGCTTAAAGCTATTGGAAACAATGCCTTATTCGGGTATACACTTTGTTTCAATTCATTTTTCCTTCAGATGTATGTCGTTGACAGTTTGACTGTATCTAAGTGAACTCTAATTCGGTTAACCTTGGAAGCTCAATCGAATTAAATCGGATGGAGGTCTCCAAAGCTGATTTTTCGGTCCCTTTGAGGCGCTTGTATATTGTGATACTACACATATCGAATTTTTCTTCTTTTTAGGACTCAAGTAAGGCAGAGTGTTGTAATAATTTTGATGAGTTTCCCAAATATATTTCTTAAAGGTTTGGAAAAAGAGCGCCAAAAAATACATTTTTAGTATTGGTTACTAATGATAGAAATCAAAAAATTATCAGAAAATTATTTTTTATCATGAACTAAACTAATGTCAAACCCCTGGCTTTCTAGGTCCTGTCCGTTCAATTTTCAAATATGTCTCCTCCGTGTTTCTCTCTTGTCAACTTTTGCGACCCTTGATACGCCGCTGATATTTGTTTGTAAAGAAATTTTTATTTTTGGTTACAAATAAAAACTATTTTCGAGGATGATTGTATTTAAAGCGTGGTTGAAAATCGAAATTCAAAAACCTAGGGCTTAAACCATAATAATCACAGGCTGTACGAAATTACTCAGCAGTGATAATCGTTAGAATAATTCATCCGAGTGTTGCTGTTCATAACTCAGGCTGTTATCATTTTATATTATAATTACAATTATAGGTGCCGTTTTAATTCAATATGGTATTTATAATTTGATTTTTTGATAGTTTTAAATCACAATCAGGAAACTCATATAAAGTACAATTTTGAAAAATGGGTATTTGACAGCAGTCTGATCTTGAATGATTTTGTATTTTATCATAGATAATGAAGCAGAGAGCTTAAATTTCTTGACTCCGACCAAATTATCTTGTTGAAGATGTTTGGAATTTTTAAATTTATGAAAACGAGTTATCGTTATATATCATTATGAATTTACAGAGGAAATAATCTATTATACTATTATTACTATTTGATAGTTCAATCCTGGTAATTTGGACATTTCGTCCATGGAGTGGGGTAAAAATTTCAGCGCCTTAAGCCATTTTTGGTCTAATATTAATTTAAGGACACGATAGCTGGTACTATAAATTCCTTATTTTACTTTGTTTCGCTGATGAATCTAAACTTGACGAGCCTTTTGTCCCTACTGTATATCCGTTGTTAGAAACCTCTACGGTAATTATTCCTGATCTATTATTATTTCAACCTCATAAAAGTTTTGTTAGAGATGAAATGAGATATTTTTTTTTTTTTTAAAAGTCGTTTTGTAAATTGTCTAGATTTTCTATTATTTTTTCGAGTTTTTCGAGATTATCACTCACAACAGTGAATAAAGAGTTCAGATAAAACAAGTTAAGTGATTATGTTTTCAGTTCAATGATTCCGAGAACACTTTCTTAACGTAATTTTCTCAAGAAAAACTTTGAAGTTCACAGGATTAAAGGGCATCAGCGATGTTAATACTTTTTTTCGGCAGAAAATGAGAAGTAAAGTAAAGTTAAAAAATTTTACCAATTCACTCGGAAAAATTTTTAAGTTCTATTTTTTTGTAATTTCTTGGCGAAAACTCTTGTTAGTGTTTGGTGCTCACTTATTTGTTTACAGCTTTCTTTTCTCTTATTTTTGGAAGTTTTTAAAAATTATCAAGAGCCGATAAATCGTGTTTCGGAGCTTTCCAGGGTTAAGTTCGTTCTTCAAAGTCCACAATTATATAAAAATTTTGGCTAAAATGGCAAAAATGAATTGGTGAGCTCCTGTCATTGATAACGCTTGCCTGATTGATGCCTGAATTTTACCGATTCTCGCCAAAAACCACGCAATCGATCCTATTTTTGGGCTCAATTTTCGCCATTTGCTTATATCGCCGAAAAACACAATTATTAGCAATTAATTGGGTTTAAGTCTTTTTGTCTCAAGCAAATACTTTTGAGTCGCTGAATGACGGTATTCTATATTTTCAAGATTCAAATTTCTCGAAATTGGCGCATTTTTCCTTTTCATTAGATTGCGTTTGGTGGACTTTGTGATTTCACACAATTAATTTTTTATTCAAGATCAATTGTTTTAAACGTCTATCGAATTATAACAATCTTCCTCAATTTATTGACTGTCATCTTCACAGCCTACGCGTTTTGAAAATCTTTACATAATATTTTTTTTTGCTCCCAATTATCGACCGAAATAATTCCGTTATATCACGTCAAAAAATTCGCAATTTATTGCGATTCTTTTTTGTAAATGTAATTTTCTGAAATATTCAACACAAATTTTTTCATTATATGAGAGGAAACAAATATTTTCTTACCATAAAATTTATTTTTATAAATATTAAAGTTAAATTAGTTGTTGACAGTCAAGATAGATAAGTGTGATTAAATAATTTTTTGGAAATTGTTCGAAAGTTATCTATTCCATCAAAATTTAGTCTTTGCCTGTGGTATGTTCTGGATGATGTCGTTTTGTAAAGGTAATATTTTTGCTTTCAAATTTGAGTCCAAGTAAAATTAGCGGACATTATTCAAACTAGGAGATTGTGTTGTTATGCACTTCTGCTATCTATGTTCGATGAACACTGTTTCCATAGCTCGTTTGAAGCTAATTAAATCAGCAAGAAAGAAGTCCCAAAATATTATTGAACAAAGATTGATTTTGAAGCATTTTAGTTAGTTGATTCAGCTTTTGAATTGAGTTCTCTTTTTGTTGAAATTTTCACCTGTATTGCCAGAACGATATTACAATAAAAGTGTACAGTATATAGTTAATGGTCCGTTGAAATTAACGATCTAGCACCATTTTTTTCTTAGTGAACCTATTTTGGAAAGTATTTCTATACATCTTGTATTAACCAAAATAAATCGTAGAAAGAGCGCCTCCGGATTGTTGTGGACTGTAATTTGGTAAAAATTTGAAGTACGATGGTTTATAATTAAACTCAGATCAGTATCTGCCAGTATAAATAAAATTAATTAAACGTGTAAATTTAAATAATTTATATTTCTGTGTTTGAGGGACCTTTATTATAAATTATTTGGATTGATTTTTGGCGTTTAATGATCGGAACGAGTATCCCTCGAGACTATTGTTACGACACGATTTCATACGGTCACCTTTATTTCGTATACACCTGAACAATTTAAATATGAATTCGTAGTTCAATGTATAGTATATATATAACAGCCTGACTCGATGACCGGTTGAGATGGTGATTTTATTGAGTGTGAGTTTTATTTTTCTATTTATGAGTCATTTTTGAGCACACGTTGACAATTTGTCGGACAAATTATCGGTTGATAATGCGGTGTTTATATTTTTTATGTGAAATAAAATCCTTTATTAGAATCGTCTTGGTATGTGATGATTTCTATCCCTGCCAGTTGAGGTGGATTGGTTTACTGAAGTTCCACTTTTAACCCATTTATAAAATATAAGAGGTGAAGATGTTAATTGAACTACGTTTCCCCATGCTCTGTAATTTTTTACTTCGGATGATTGGTATCTGAATTTTATCAAAAGTCTGTGTACAATTTTGGTTTAAATCAACGGCTTGAGAAATTAAAACGTTAAAAAATAATACATGATTTTAAATAATAAATAATATTTAGAAAATTCGATATCGTAGTGATAGCGTCAAAGTTAGCCGTGAAATTCAAGGGTTTCTAATTGCTGCATATTGTCGCGGATGATTCACTATTCGAAGTTCAACACCAATTACGCACATCTCTAAACCATTCGTTCGCGTGGCGTATTTTGAACGTTTCAAACTATTCGATATATTCGGCTATTCGACACTTTTGTAATTTATCCCGGCTGTATTAGGAAACGTAGTGTGTTTTTTCAGTTCGTATGATCAAATGGACATATAATCAAATGTTGAATAGGAGTACTATGTCTGGTGAGTATGCTTGGTAATTTGCTTGTTAGGTTGGTCTATCAGAATTTTGATTTTTTGCGTCGGTCTTTTATGCTTCAGATTTATTAACGAAAATTAGGGCATAAATTCAAAAAAATTTGAAACAATATTTTTTAAACCGGCTGTATTCGAAAGGTGTATGTTCAAACTCAATTCTTTTGGGTGTAGATAATTTTCGTAATATTCGTAGCTACACATTTTAACTTTAAAAGTCTGTGCATTTGATTATGTAGTTCTCGTTCGATGACTGAGGAAACTTTTGCGATTCCCTGATTCCAGGGATGGGGCGTCGCGAGCTAATTTTCTGCTCGGATAATACCGAACAGGTCTCCGTAGCTTGCAGAACCGCAGATCATGATTCGGTTCTGTTTTCTGATCCGATTCTGATACGATTTTATCGTTTGTTTTCATATATCTGGTCCGATTCCGTATATTCAAATTTTTATAATAACTGTGCTTCCGAGTGCAGAATTCCTGATCCGACTCACAAAATGTCCGATGTTCTATGATCGGTGTACTGTGTGATAGATTTCGGATGATCTTTTTGCGCGAGCCGTCGAAACCTCTTGAAGGCCTACTGTGTCGCATTTTAAGCGGCCGAAAACAGGGTGTTTCAGCAAGTCGCCTCACAATGAAGTACTAGAAACAGCACGAACATATGAATTTCAGTTCAGGGATAATTGAACATTAATTTTGCTTTCACAAAACAAATCGAAGGCCTCTGATTGGCCGACTAATCAGGAACAACCTTTCAAAAGTGGCCTTATTTTCACTTCAAAAGCCTTCTTCTCCCTGAGTTTTGAAGATAGAGAATACTTTTATAGCCTTTATTGACCACAGAGAACGTGGGCAGAGCCCCGAGGTCTGTTTTACTTATAAAAATTTTATCCGGCGCTTAAATGNAGCTTTCTAGACATATCTGGAGCAGAAATATTTTTTTGGGAGTGAAATTTCAAAATATCCGATTTCGATATTAGTATGGATAAACTGATATGTTTTGAAAAAATAAATAATTTGTGAAAATCATGCCAGAGTGATACAGTTATACCATATTTGGCTTAATATTGTAAAAATAATCAAATAATTTTATTAAATCGAGAAAACTAACAATTTTTCCTTTAAAAACGTGATTTTTTCATGAATATTTTGAACTTATTTAAAAATATTTTTTGATTCCCAACATATAAAGTCAATCAAACATAAGTATTGAGTAGAACAAAGCACTGCGCAGTTATGGAGATGAACATACATTTTCTGGAGCCTACCATGACGTAGTATCACGTGGTTTAATTAACCTTGCTTTTCAAACGTTTTTTTCTAGAATTAAACATAAAATTTCTAGAATATAATATATTTTTTTCAAAAGTTTAACTTTTCAACTTGATCATACAGGAAAAATTGAAGGTTGATCTTATAAAAGTTTTCTGTAAACAACGCTCAAAAAAGGCCCCCTGAAAAACAGTACTATTATGGCCGACCTTATTTCTGGAATATACGGTGACGTGATCATTTTTGGGCTATGGTGTAATATAAAAAAGTCTTATAATTTTTTTCTGATCACGATGAAAGGTGTTATTCGGTGATTCCAAAATTTTTTGCAAAAATTAAGTACTGTGATACAGTCAAAAGTAAAAAAAACGCACAAATGTTATTTTGTTTTAAAGTTCATCGATATCTTTATAACTGATATTTTCATTAATGATTAAGCGTTGTAAAATCCGATTAAATGGTGAATGGCAGCTGGATGGCAGAAATCAAGTCTACGAGTTAAAGTGAAATATTGAATTGATCACATCGTATTTTACAGTCAAGTGGTTTTCTGACCCAAGAAAAGTTCTCCATTTTAATCTATGGTCCTTACTTTTCGTAATTATAAGACCTCACCAAAATATGATATTAATTTATTAGAACATAAAATATATGATGAACAATAAAAAAAAAATTTGTCGACAAATTGTTTTGCTTTCGAACAATAATTTCAAACAAAAAAATAACTTTATCTAACATTTATATTTTTTCTCATTTCGTTTTTTCTAACGTTTCTTTTATTTTATAACATTTTCAAAAATATGTTTTATTCAAGTTTCACAAATAACTCAACTGTTAGTTTTAAAAAAAATATGAAGTTTTTAAAAAACTTTATATTTTGAATTTATGATAATTGAGAAATTTCTCACCGTTTATATCCAAAGGTACGTACGGTATGGATATTCCAGTTTGGCTTCAATGGGAGTCTTGGGGAGAATGTCGATCAGAAACGGGCAATAAATGTGGTTTTGGATCCCGCCTACGTCTTCGGCAATGTTCGATTTTTTCCGATAACGAATATGGTAAAACTGAAAAACTTTTAATCGATCAGTGTGACGGAGATCATGCCGAGAAAGAATTATGTAACGCCGGCGTTGAAGACTGCACAGATATCGAATCGCTCAGTCATAATAAATATGTATTATCGTCAAGCTCTAGCCAAACCTATTCTTTTTTGACTGATACGATTTTATGCAAAGACTTCACAGAATGCTGCCTGAAAAACCCGCCAATGGCAATGGATTCGTGGATTTCGGTGGATTTAGAAGATCGTAAAGAAGTCAATGCCGTGCGAATTATGATCGGAGAAGATTTGGGATCGTTCGAAATTCGAATCGGCGATGAAAGAGGACGTGGTGAATTATGCATTGCAAAGCAAGAAAAAGTGTCAGTTTTGGCAATGCCACAAGTAATGTTATGCAATCAGCCGATTCAAGGACAGTTTTTGACAATTAAAAAGCTGGGGTATGAATCGATGACGCTTTGCGAAATTGAGGCTTGGGGAAAAAGTGTAGAATCGTTCTGGATGAACTGGAGCAACTGGTCACAGTGTTCTAGATCATGTGGGTTTGGATTTCACCAAAGGACACGAGAATGTCATGGAGGTTATCCAGGACATATAGGTCAGGGCGAGAAATGAAATAAAGCACTTAACAGACAAGAAGCATATCCTTTTCGGAACGGAACTCCATCTCAAAAACGCTTACTATCTCTATAGCGCGTGTTCGAATCCAACTAATGTTGTCTTAGTGATTATATTGAATATTATTATAGACAAGGGTCTTGATAATGGAACCGCTGAATTGTATCGGTGCACCACGGTGTGTAATCTCTCAAGCAATCACTAAGACAATCACTTAGGCAACATCAGTGAGATTCGAACACGCGCTGTAGAGATAGTAAGCGTTTTTAAGATGGAGTTCCGTTCCGAAAAGGATAGTAAAAAATGAATAAAAATCTATAAAACTTTTTCGTGAACATTTTTATATCTGCTGCATATCCTTAATAGAGTCCACTTGGACTTTGCTAGTTTGGTCTAGTACTTTAGTAATACTTAAATAGTATAATGTACCATACCAAACTAGCAAAGTCCAACTAGACTCTATTCAGGATATCACATCCCTTCAAGACTCGACAGAAACTTGGAAATCTCACAAGTCTCGAGTCTAGTCGTTTTTATTCAAATGAGATAAAAAAAAGAAAAATGTTACATTACTCGCGTCTAGTAGTGTCGGCCCTTTCCAATTTGATGAAAACGACTAGACTTGCAAGATTTCGAGGCTATTGTCTAGTCTTAAAGTGATATGCAGCATAAACTTTCTTTGAAAATCAAAATAATCAAACTTTTAAGTCAAATTATTTTCAACATCTACCTTCAAATTTCACTCTTAATTGATTGAACAGTTGTAATTGCTTATTAACCCGTGTGAGCCCAGAGCCTATATATAAAAAGGCTCAATCATACTTAAAATCGTCTAAAAACGGCAAAGAAAACATTGTAGAATTGTGTCGTCCAAATACATTATAAAGAATTTTGCGGCGATTCCAAAAAAATTGTTCATTTTTTTTTGCAAATTTTGTTCAAATATTACGGGGGTTGATTTTTTGAGATTTTTTCTAATCTTTTACTTCTAAAAACAAATGCGACGTCTTTAAAAATTTATTTTAGCAATTAAAAATTGTCCACAGAGTTACTTGATTAGTATATCGACCTAGAAATAATATCAAAAGTGCAATTATCTGCTTTAATAGGAAAAAATTACCATTTTTTATGAAAAATCGTAATTTTTTCATCAAAATTTTGGAACTTTCTTGGATCAAATCGGACCAAACGATAACGTAGCCCAGATCCTTGTGCATCGATTCACAAGCAAAATAATTTGTGAGCTTGTAACACGTGATATGCTATACCTTGCTCTTATCACTAAATTTTCTAAAACTAAAAATCAAAATTCTAGAATTCAAAATGTCGGGTGCAAAAATATAACCTTTCGACTTCCTCTTGCAAAAAAAATTGAAACTCCAACTACCTTGGGCTTTCTGTAATTAACATTGAAAAAAAGTCTATATATAGGCTATATATAGTCTATATATAGTCTATATATAGTCTATATATAGGCTCTGTTGCCTTGGCGGAACTTTTTTTTCTGTGCTCACAGGGGTTAAGCAATTCAAAAAATCTTTGAAAATACTAGTAGTATAAGTTATAAAAGAATATACATAATTCATTTTATTGTTTGAGTGTTTTTCTGATAATATTCAGAAATAGATCCGATTTCTAACCCTTATGTAGGCTGTCGTGGTTTACCGATCGAAGATGATCAGTGTTCTGGTGGACCTTGTCCTGACGAAATAAATTTAGCACGAGGCCTAGCCATAATCGATATCTCTAATAAATCATCTAAGTTATTGACCGATGCTAACCAGGAAACATGTTTAAAAACAATCTTCACTTTTGAGCCATTCGTTGAAATTAATCTTGGGCGACAAATTGAAGTGCATACTGTTATAATCAAACCATCTAGAAATTCTAGAGTGCCAGCATTAGAAGTCACCGTTGGCGACGACTTGTGTCAATTCACCAACGCGGGCGATGTAAATATAAGATGTCTTCATTTTCCAAAAGGTAGGGTTTCGACCGGGAGAACCATGGGTCAAACTGATAGTTTTCGTGAGTGTTCTTTTGGTTCCCCTGGTGGTCAGGAAATCACTTAAGAAAACTGTTTTTTTTGTCTTCAAACTCGATAAAAAGGACATCAATATTAATTTTTCAATTAAAAACGGCAAAAGCGTGACCGCAACTAAATTTGGGTTTAGACAGAATGAAAAATTATCGTATAATTTTGAAAAAAAATAATTTGGTCAGTTGAAGAAAAAATTTAACCATCGAAAATGGCGAAATTGCATCGGCGGAAAAATGTTTTTATGAAAATATTTGGCCTGACCTAACCAAACTCAATTTTTTTTTCTCTTTTGATCCGAAATTAGCTCATTTTTACGATAAAAATAATCTTAGTTTCGAGCGATATGAAAATCGGCAATTTAAACATTAAAACCTAAATATCCCCGCAAAATTCTCCCGTAAAATTAGTTTTTTGATAATTTTAAGTTTTCAAAATCTACATTAGAATTTTTATTTTGTTCCAAGTGATATTTAGTCGTTTAATTTTTCCCTGGTTCGAACCCTAAAAAGGTGATACAATTCGTTTAAAGGCTTTTGGGCTCGAAACTTCGCTAAATTTATGTGAAATTGAGGTTTATGGGAGCAAATCGTCCTCCTGGTCTGTTTGGGGCTCATGGAGTGAGTGTAAAAATGATTGTCACTTTGGTCTACAAACGCGATCGAGAGAATGCGTGGGCGAATACGGTACTTGTCTTGGAGAATGGCAACAGTCTCACTGGTGTAACAAAGGAATTTGTGCAAAACATTCAAATCTTCTTTATAAAAAAAACTTGATTATCATGGATAATGCATATGATTTTGCACCAGCCTCCTTGGCTATTGATGGAGAGACAAATTGCACCGTTGCATCTGCGGAACGGTCGTCCTGTTGCGCGTTATCAAGAAAAACAACCGAACCCGTACTTGCGGTGGATCTCGGTAAAATGATAGAAGTTAATACCGTAAAAGTACTCATACCAGAAAAAATTAGTTTCACTCGGTTGGAGATTCGCTTGGGGGTGAGCAATAACATACAAAAGTCAACAAAATGCGCTGAAAACCTCCACATCGAGGAATTTACCGGTAAATGGATTGAATTCAAATGTGAGAATAAAATTGGAGCAAAATGGGTAATGATTACGATCCCAGAAAGTACCACCCAGCTTTCAATTTGTGAAATTGAGGCATTTGGCGCTCCGATTCGAACCGATATCGAAATGTTGACCACTGAAAACATTGCCCAGGAAAATTGCACAAATCATTACAATCTTGACCAATCTACCGTACGAGATCTTCATAGTGTAGATAAGGTAGACATCTTAAAACTTCACAATGGCTATCGACGATCTGTTTCTGGCTCGAATATGTTTCAAATTCGCTGGAGTGATGAATTGGCCGAAAACGCGCGATTTTTCGCAAAACAATGTGAATATAAACACTCTGTAAAAGCGTTGGCCAAAAAAATTATCGACTTCAATTACGGGGAATCGATCGCTGCAATTTCTGCCACTTCGGAACGAGTTGACTGGGACCAGGTGATTTACGACTGGTTCGTGACTAAGCGATTTTATGACCCTGTGAAAAATACATGCTCCGGAGACTGTAAGCCCTATCGAAATATAGTTTTTGCAGAAACTGCCGAAATCGGATGTGGGGTAGCACCATGTAGTGATATTTTTGATGGGGAAGAAACGATAAAAGAAGCAAAACTGGTTTTTTGTCAATATCGAGAGCAAGATTTCAAGAAAGATCTCCCATTTTTACCAGGACCGGCATGCTCAAGCTGTGGTGAGAAGTCGATCGGTTGCGAAAACCGTCTTTGTATACATGAGGCAGTCACCTCTAAATGCAACTTTATAACCACTACATCAGCACCAGCAATAGTAAGCACCACTCAATCTACCTTTGAAACAGATCTTTTTGACCGCAGTTTTCCAACTGACATAATGCCAACTATAGACGCATTTACAGTCTCAAACGATGTTATTCTCAAAAATCATGGCGGATTTATTCAAAATGAAAATTTCGACAAAAATACAATGTACTCTGAAAATGATATTTTATCATGGACAATTGCCGTTCCCGGTGCGAGAGGTTACGAATTAACAATAATGGATTTGGACCTAGACGCCGATTGCTCTGATTCTGTAATTTTCTGGGATAAAAATAAAGACAGCGAGCTTTTAGCTTTGCGATCATGTGACCCGAAAATCAACCGGTTAAAAATGACAAAGGAGACCATTTACGTGACTGCTGAAGAAATTCTAGTGGTGATGAGTGTGAAATCTCATCAATCCTCAAGAGGCGGTGGCTTCAAGCTATATTATGAAGCAGTTCTTTCAGAGGATAAAACTACTTTTACAACGCCTGCACCAGACCTATGTAAACTTTTGATGCCATGTGGTGTAGGAGGCGTTTGCACCAGCTTTGGAAATGCTCAAGATTTCAAATGCGAGTGTAAAATCGGATTTAAATCTGTTAATGATGCGCATGCGTGTGTTGATATAGATGAATGTCAAATTGCAGCGACTGACGACAATACAGCGCAATTTTATGCCGTGTTTTATGCATATCCCGAATTATATGATTTAGCAATCACAGGTTTGAATTAATAGTTAGTCCGTTTAAGGTTTATTTAGAATTTGGGGCTTAAAACAGTCTATTTCAAAAACGCCTGATTTCTAAGAGATTCTCTGACTGAAATCTCTCATAATTTTATCTATGTCTTTAATTGTGGAGGGAATATTTTTCTATTAAGTAGTGAAAGTCTGCGATGTTCCAGAAAAAAGTTAGAGACACTTTTGACTTAATCGTTTTTTTTTGTAAAATTCAGTTGGCTGCTGGTTATTTTTTGTTAATTTATTTATGTTATTCATAAAATTTTCAGCCTGATTGCCCCCTCAATGAAAAAGTATTTTCATAGAAACTTTTATTGAAGGACAAAATTAAAAACTTATACTACCCACTCAGAGGCTACCGACGTTTTTACGCAAACGATTTTTCATCATTTTCTATCATGATGAATGGACAGCCAATCAGAGCCCCATTACTTCCACGCTAGTAGCGGTGCCCTCTGAGTGGATACTAGTTTTTTTGGGGGATCTGAGGGAGTCGGTTGTTGTGTAATAATTATCGTTTTGATTTGTGATTCCTGATTATCATATCAAAACCAATTTTTGAGCATTTTTTGCGAACCAATCAGAAACCTTGCTCAAAATTTTCAAAAAAAAATTGGATTTCAAAAATTTTAATCTTTATTAATTTTGAGATGAATACTTTTTTCCACGCAGTGTCCAGTTTCGACTTAGAGGACAACCTTGGACGGGCTATTAATAGTCAAAGAGTCTCAAAGTCGTATTTGCAAATTGAGCTTTGTATTTTAAGGGGGTAATATTCTTTTGAAATTTCTGAATTAATTTATTCCGCCAAAAAAAATAAGAATCAGCTCGGTCTCACATCTCTAAGAGCTCAATTAAATATTTCCAAATATGTACTTTAAAAAATTAAAATCGGATAATGAACGAACGTCTTGATAATCAGGTGAAAATTTTTGCTTAAAAGATGAAAATTTTAGAATTCGATTTTAAAATTTTAGAAAATTTTAATTTCATGCATCGTTTTTGACGGGTAACATTGACCAAGAAAAATTTGCATTTCATGGTGAAATACGAGTTTTTTTGCGAGATAAAGCAAAAAATATTCTAATTTTGAACATTCTAGATTGTTTTGAAAAAAAATTTGGCACCATGAGATTCCGTGGGTCAACTTTAGTGGTACTCAATATGATTATATCATAAATTAATTCTATAATGGACAGCCCCTTAGGGACTCAAAAAATACCTCCTTAAATCTGATTTTGTATAAATCATCTTTATACTTGTTTTATAAAATTATTTCAGGTGTAATTTCCAACGCCACCGAGAAAGAATTACAAGAATTGATTTCACCCTCAACTATATCTTTGAAAAGTTCTACATCTGTGAGTGATTCAGTCCCAACTGGCTTGAATAATTGTCGTGAATTTTGTGCTGAAACCTACGATATCACTCGTTGTATGTCTCAGTGTATAATTCATAGCTATGATACTAATGCCCTCTTGGATATGATGACAATGCAACTGCCAAAATGCACATATTCCTGCGAAAAAATGAGTCAAGAAAACTGGAGCGCTTGCTACAACATTTGCCTCGAGCAAAAACTAAATCTCCCAAAATCTATGCTGTCTGAATTATTCCAGTTTGTCGATTTTTGCACCGAATCTAATGGAAAAAATAAGACCGAAATGTGCTCTACTACAGCATGTTTGACATCGGTTATCAGTAGACAAGAAAATTTACATCAAGATGTCTTACTGTCATTAAACTGCTGGAATAAATGTCTTCACGATCCCAAATCAGCTTTATGCACTACAAAATGCATAGGTAAGCAGAATTGCTGTTATTCATTCATGTTTTTTTTCTATTTCTCAAGGATGGTTTTTTATATTTAAAAAAAAGTTTATCTTATTATACTTATACTAGTAAAAACTTTTGTATTTCAACGTTTCGATAAACTATCAATTAAATAATTGAATTTGATGTAACGCATGAGTTCCGAGTTGCGTCGAGAGTCTCGAGACTTGATGTGATTCGAAAAGGTGCTGTTATACAATAGGCTTAAATTTGGGGCGCAAGCAAAATAGCGAAAAAGTATAAATTTAGAACGAACATGACGAAAAATTGTTTTGCTAGTAAAATTCAGCAAAAATTGGATACCACAATTTTCCCTGATCTGCTGAGACAAATTTTACTTTTAACTTCGTTTTCTACTATGGAAAATTACCGTAAATGTTGATGAAAATGACCCAAAAATTAAAATATAGAATAACCCATTTTGCTTTTTCGCCATTTTGCTTGAGACCCTTAAATTTGACTTCAAATCATCTCAAGATTTGACGAATCACTTTCTGTCTCGACGATTCGTCAAAATCATACGGTTAGCACAAAACAAATGATCAAATTTAAAGTCTAGAAATCTTTACAGATAAATGATGTCATATTTCAAAATTTAATTTTCCAAATCTACATTTTTGAATTTTTTTTTATTGCGTTTGGTGGAGTACATAATTCTTAACATCTTTGTATTTTACTTCATTTAAACCCATTGTTTAACTCCTTATTAAATTGAAAAAATTTTAAAATTATGACGTCATACCGAACGCCAACGCGTTTTTCAATTTTGAACAAAAAAATTTATTTCTGTCGCCGAAGTGCCCAATATCGACTATTTTTTTGGGAAAAAAACTTTCGGTGATATTGCCCCCCCCCCTCTAAGAAGTTTTTATCAAATTTGATTTAAAATGATTTTTTTTAATTTTTTTTCAAAATAATAGATAAAAAAAACAAGTTTTTCGACGGATTTAAAATTCAACATCCAATTAATATGTATTTTCAGGTGAAGATAGGCTTTCTGGTGAAGTTTTTCAACTAGCTTCTTGGATTTGGGAATGCTCAGATGAGTGCAAATCAGACACAATGGGTACTCTTTGTTTTGCTATATGTTTCCAAGTTCGAACAGGGTTCGTAGAAGAAGAAACCTCCACTCAGATTATGCTCGATTGTACACAAGAATGCGATGATAAAGGCGTAGGCTGTGTAGTGGCCTGTATATTTCCCTCTCCAGAAGTGAGGTCATTAAATGACGGAAATTTATTATACACATTAATGCATTGTCATGAAGAATGTAAATTTGATGACGAAGGAACCAGTTGTATGATTTTTTGTGTGAATGATCAGACAACCGCCTTTTTAGTAGGCTGTGCAGACGAGTGTACCCATTCGCCGATACCGATGCTTTGTCAATATAAGTGCACATTTAACATGATTCAAACTGGCGCATTTGATGAAATTTACGATGCTACAATTTCATGCAAAGACAAGGAAATTCAAACAGATTGTTTTATAAACACGATTCTTCAACCTGATTTAAAATGGGGAATTTATAAACCGATCGATTATTTCAAATGTGGATTACAGTCAGAAACTATAGAATTTTCCGAATCGTGTCTACTAGACATTAATGTGCCCGAAGATGGCGGTACTTTTTCACAATGTTCGTACGCGTGTCAGTATGAGAATGCCCGCCCACGCTGCTTCACCGATTGTTTGATGCATGCTGAAAATCCTAAACATTATCTCCCTCATGAGAAACTTGGGGCGTGTTACCATAAATGTTCTCGGCAGGGTGACGGCGCACTATGTATCTCAAATTGTATTTTGACCGAGCCGAATAATGAGAATAAAATTGAGAATTTGTTGATGTCGATTTTTGACTGTTCTCATAATTGCCGAACAAAAAATACATATTTTGAAGAACTAGAATGCATTGACTTCTGTTTAGAACATCCACTCGATTTTTATTTTGTCCCAGATATGGACCAGTATGTGTCAATGTGTCAAAAAGATTGCGCAACTCAGCAAGAAGGCTCGCAATGTTTTGTAGGTTGTATTTTTACATTTGCTCGAAACAGTGATGATTTCAATGTAGATAAAGATGTTTTAATCGAGTCCTTATTCGTTTGTCATGACGAATGTCTAGCAGACAGCAGATGTCTGGTGATGTGCATTTCTAGAAATGCTAACCTACGCATTGTCCGAATGCCATTTATCGAGTCTGACGGATCGGGATGGAGTTCTGGAGATGGTTCTGGAGACTTTTCAGATAGTGAAAACGAATTGTCCTGGGAAAATATCGTCCAAAATACCGTTTCGACCAAATTAACTGCTGCAAAATTATTACATTCTTCGTCAACTGAGCTTTCTTGTCCATTATTTTCCGAATGTTCAAATGGCATCGGAGATTTTTCGTGCTCTTGTACAAGTGGGATGATCGAGAATGAAAATGGATTTTGTGTTTTGCACGAATTTGGCTCAGTTCCTGAATTACCGGACATGAGTTCACCTCAATTTATACCTTTTAAAAGTTCGTATATCCAACCAACCGGATACCCTTATACATATGGGAATAGCCCTCTAGAATCAAAAGAATGGGTTATTAATGTTGAAAGTGCTATTTCATTTGAGCTCGAAATCCTGGATTTCAACTTAGATCAAGACTGTGAAGATTGGGTTGAAATTTCGGCAGAAAATGGAGAGGCCATGCGGGTCGATATGTGCCAAGGAATTTCACGTGCAAGATATACTCGCCGAAAGCGTGACCTTTCACAAACAGTGGCATTAATTGGTAAGAAAATTCGAATTTTTGACACCAGTACTGTGATGATCCAGTTGCATGTGGCTTCGTCCAAAAAGTCGAGAAGAAATGGATTTTCCATATTTTATAAGTCTTTTGAAGATCAATGCACAATAAATGCATGCAAACCACTTGATTTAGAAGGGCTAATATGCCATTCCAGACTTGATGATTTTAATTGTAACTGTCCTATGGGATACGTCGGAGACGGAAAAACTTGCTGGCCTTTAGTAGACATCACCCTCAAAAGTAGAGAGCATGTTGTTAATGGATTCCTAAAAATTGAATCAAGAAATAAATTCATTTTGAATGCCCCAGATGCCCTTGGGTATCATTTAAATTTTGTCAGTCTGCCGTTATCAGCAGAGGACTGTGAAGATTTTTTACTGATTAATCACAAATTTGGTCAGACAAAATTTTGTGGAGCTGAATTGGCTATATATTCATCAAGGTACTTTGAAGGTGAAGTAATAGACTTTCAGATTGTTTTACAAGGAGATTATGGTGATACTGAATTTCAAATCGAATATGTTGGAAATTTTCCAGTGACAACAACCACTACTACGACAACAACCACTTCAACAACAACCAGCACAACAACAACCTCATCCACATCATTAAGTACAACCACCTCAACAACATCTTCGACTAGAAGAAAAACAACTATTGCTAAATCCAGTAAAGCTAAAATATCCAGGAAAAACTGGATTAAAAATAAAGAAAAAGACAGTAAAATTACTAAGAAACCTACTATTCAATTTCCCTCAACAATTGGAAAGAAACAGACTACGAAATCAACACGCCATACAACCACTTTGACAAACCCAAGTACAACAAATCCAACAAGAATAATGGGGACAACGAGTTGGACAACCACGACAAAAACAACAACAATCATAACAACGAGTTTTCCACCAACAACAACGATTACAACAGTCAGAACAACAACTCAAACAACCTCTTTTACAACAACGATTTTAAAAACAACTGAGTTTGAAACAACAAGTTCAACAACAACGACTTCAACCAGCTCGACTACCACAACGACTTCAACTAGCTCGACAACAACAACCCCTACAACTAGCTCGACAACAACAACCACTACAATTAGCTCAATAACAACCACTTTAACTACAAACTATGTGCCAAAAACTGTTGTCGTGCCTTCTTGTTACCGTGGCATGCTTGAATTTGCGATGAATATTGAAATTGACCAAGCATACGATTCGAATGATATAATAAATTATTTCTTAATGACCTTAAATGATACCGTACGTGCTCACTATGATGGTGTTAGTGAAATGCAATTAAATTACGATTTACAAGGAACGTTTGCAATCAATGAAAATTTCTCTGGGTACACAATGACCTTGGCCTTTGACCTCAAGCAGGAGAAAAAAGTCGAGACTGATAGATTTAAAAAGTTTGTAAAAATGACAATTAAAGCATTCACAGACGTGGCGGATCATTCGTTTATTGCATTGACTTCTTCGATTAAACTGGTAGATAGCTCTGAGGGTCAATGTATCGTAGAAACATCTTCCACAAAACTACCTCAAGAGATGACTTCTGCAGATTTGGGTAATGGATTCACGATAAAATTCGACGTTATGCTTGATGATATTGACACGAAAAAAGCCGAAATTCTAATTTTTCAACAATTTGAAAACATTTTCGACGAAGCTGACGTTTTTGTCAGATTAATGAAAAATGAAGACATTGCAGAAGTTGTCATAGTTCAGATAGTCCAGCAGTTTACTGAGGACGATACTGATTTCATAATATCAGCGTTATACGATTATGTACCCGTTCTAAGCCAATTTGGAATCATAGTTGACCCGGAATCGATAAAAATTAATTTTGGAAATGATGGCACAACTTCTACAATGGTAGAAACAGCAACAAAAACAACAACATTGTCAAATTTGGAAAGTAAAGACATCAATATGGCAATTGATGTAAATATTGCTAATCTTTATATTGAAACTGATAATTTCGAAGATGATATAAACTTCATTATGTGGAAATTAGAGGACGATTTTGGCGGAATGTTCAAAATCAAAAAAGAAAATTACGCGAAGGTTTTTGTCAAATATTCTCAACTTGAGCATAAAACAGACTATAATATCGGTTTTGATGTAGATTTTCAACTTGTTCTAGTTTTTGAAAAATTAGGCTGGGGTGTTATCAATCAAAAATTCCCAAATTTACTTGATGATATTGAAGAACAAGCCCATAAAACATTGGTGACCATTCATACAAATTCCGAAGACTTTTCGATTGTCGTGGGCTCTTATGATATTTATACTACAAATACGCAAGAATGGCATGCTCCAGATCTTCTGAAAATGCTCCGAAATAATTACCAGAAACATATCGAAATATCCAATGACCTTGAGGTCACCTCTACTGAATCATACAATGACCAAGTTCACCTTTGGAACGTTGAAACTTTTGACCTTGAGCTCCATTTATACTATTTTGACGATGACGTTTTAAATGAAAATTTTGAACTAGATTTGATCGAATCAATTTATGAAATAGACATTGTGCAGGAAATCAGAATTCACACAATGATTGTTATGCCAGTTGACCACAAAGAACTGCATACATTTTCATTATCCATATCGACTTCACTCAGTGAACGAAGATTTATCATTGAATTAAAAGATTTTCTCACTGAAATAATAAACGATGATTATTCTGAAATAATTTCGTTCGATATGGCTGGAATCACAATTTTTGATGGACCATTATTCCTCGAAAATTCGGAATTTCCAGTTTCAGCGTCTGTTATCTGCATCATTGACATCACAGAAAATACTGAATATGCTGCAGAACATCTTAGAGAAATCCTCTCAGCCGACGTTTTTGAATTCAAATTTGAAGAATTAAAAGATATAAATGTCGACGAACACAACATTTGGAATGTTAATCTTCAATTTAATTTGCCGTTGCGTCAAACCGCAACGGAAAAAGAGCTTAACTTTGCTCTGAAACATTTGCAGTTTTTGTTGCATTCTAGATTAAGTGCCTATCAACTCAAATTACAGTATACTATGTTAGATTCTTATACTGCTATCGAAAACACTACGATAAAACCAAAAATAATCGACGAAAATATCCCAGAAAGAACTCCAAAACGAGATCAACTCACAACACCAGAAGTTGATTTTTACAACATTGCCGTTTCATTGGAAATCGGGTTGACTTATGAATTTTATCAAGGAAAAATAAAACTTTTGTTATCAAAACTCAAGTCTGTTTGTCGGAAACAAACTACCACTCCGGGAGATTTCGAAATTTCCCATCTTGATTTTGACAAAAGTTCCGTCCGGCCTCTCGAAGGAGATGAAATGTACACTTTGTTTATTATCGATATACTGCTTAAGTATCAGCCGGGGTCGTACGTAGACGGAGGTTACGATTCAATAATTAAAGAAATTGATTTACTTCTCAATACCCGATTAATCGGAGAGCAACTTTATGCTTCTGGCCCGGGAACTATAATTTCGGTCATTGAAGAAAATCTTGACGAAATAGACACAATGGCTTCGACGACGTTTGCAAGTAAAACAACAACCAAAACAACAACGAAAACAACAAATGAAACAACAACAAACACAATCAAAAAACAAACATCCACTAAACATTCTCAAATATCAACTGAATTAACTCAAAATACAACTACCGGAATTGACTTAATAGAATCTACCAGTTCTTCATCAAAAACTAAATCTACTGTAGAGCCAACTAATGTTATTGTTTTAACCAAAACTTCTTATTCTCCGGTATCAACCGGTTTGACGGCTGAACCAATCACCTCTTCAAAACCAAAGTTAACTGAATCTACGCGTCAAAACCTGATATTGCCAGCGCAAACTTTGAAACATTTTCAAAGTATTGATATTAAGGAAACAGCAATTCGATGGATGAACCGATTTCGTTCTAGCCGAAAGGCAGCAGATATGAATTATGTAACTTGGGATAAAGAATTTGAACAAGCACTGAATTCCCTGGCTTTATGTGATCGAGAAACTGTGCCGGATGTGAGTAGACTAGGCCAAGCACTAATTGTTACACGATTTTCGATAGAAGACTCGGATAACTTGCGGTATCAGGGCTGGTCAAAAGCTATTAGAGAATGGTTACCTACAGAATTTGCGACACAAATAGTTTATTCGAAACTATCGAAATTTGCTTGCAAAATGGACGCATGCGAAAAAGGTAAGTCCATATAAATTATCGGACTTTATGCCAAATTGCGAGTGTCAGCGACTCTTTCTCAAACTTAAAATATAAAATGAGTTGAAAGTTTGTGGCTTCAAATACAAATCAGCACTCATGATGGTTTTATGATCCGAATTTTTAATTTTTGTCTAGTTGGCGCTGAATCGCAAAAATCGTGTTTTTTCGTATGAAATTTTTATGATTTAAAACAATAATAAAATGCGCAATCATCTGTTTTCTTGAAACGATATTATACACCATAGCTCAATTTTGAACATTTGTTGTGCTAGAATCAGAATAATAAAGCAAAAAATACGAAAAATTCAAGATTCGAATCTTGAAGATTGATAAGCATACAAAAATATGATCGTTTTAAGAAAACAGTTAAAATTGGCTAATTGACGAAGGCTGTGAAAAATTTTTAAAATATTATTTTTCAAAATTTTTGAGGGGTCGTGGATCTCATTAAGGTTATCTGAAAAAATTTTAGCCAATTATTAATAAAAAAAAACTTTTCTCTCGATTCGCGGTAAAGTAAAGTTTTCTCTTATTATTTGTATATCAGGGCGTGCTTATTTAAAAATTGCATCAACCACCCCCTTAAAGGGGTTGTCGACTCTGATTTAATAAAGGCCTTAGAGGCATTAAAAATGCTCCAAATTGATAAGGGGTGATAATTAAGTGTACTAAGAACCCAATCATCAAAAAAAAATTTTCGAAATTTTCGCATTTTTTCGATTTTTTTTCCAAGTATTTTTAAAAAATGAAGTTAAAAAATTACGTTTGCTCGAATTTGACCACTAAAACTTCAAAATATCGACTTGACGTAAGCCAACTTTCTGGTCAATGTTTCACTGGTTTTTTTTGAGTCTACTTTCGAAATAATCGAAGCACATTTTTTTTCGAAATTTTTCGAATTTTTTTTCGAAAAATCATATTTTCAAGTCTGCATCGAAATTTGGGAAAAACGCCACTGCAATCCTTCAAAATGCAACAAGGTGTACTTTTAAAAAAATTGGCCCTATTTTGAAACTAAACCTTGGACGAGATAGATTTTTAAGCCAAAAATCATGAAAAGCGGCCAAAAATCGTCAGTTTATTGGACTGCTAGGAAAATTAAGTCATCGAAATGAAAAAACGCTCACTGAAAATCTTAGTTTGCTCATTTCACGTATTATGTCAACTTTTCGAACAATTTCAATATATGATCTGGGAGGAGATAGATTTTGAAATTTTGCGAAGTGACCTCCTGTTACGACTTTGTGACGATTGGTGTAGTCATCAAAATTACAGTTTGACCTTTGATTTCACAAGATTAAGGCTAGGTCTACAAAATGGCATTTTTGGAATTATTGCTGAAGGTTCAGATTTTCCTGAAATAGGTCTGCAAAATTGCAAATCAGACACGACAACCCCCTTAAGGCGTAGAGGGCAAGGCCTGACACACATATATTCAGGAGTTTACCAATTGAACACCCCCAGTTATAACCTTACTTTTGGGCAATGCCAATAGGCATATCTGGTTTTTTCGGTTACTGAAATTAGACTTTATTTATTAGGTTCTGAGCTGGAGATCGAACTCAAATGCAAATTTGATCCTGTAAAATTAAAAGATTCAATACCACCATTCAGACTTGGAAAGGCTTGCTCTCTTTGTCCAAATGATACCTGTAATGATGGGCTTTGTGAACCAAAAAAGAAAGGTTTGTATGAAAAAAATACTAAGAAAAGTATTGTGCATATGGTTTTTTTGAAAATTTCAGACCTTAATTGTTGTTAATAATTAAAGGTTGAAGTTTTTAGTGAAATATATTTGTACAATCTACTCCCTTATAAAGAATAATAAAAATTAAAAATAACATAACTTTAATTTTAGACCCACAATCAAGAAATAAACGATCGTTACTAACAAATGTGATACACAATAGTTCAAGAAATAGACCAGTTAATCCAAGAACTTACTTTTTGTAAAATTTCTGTATATTATTTATATATTCCAAAAGATACATAAAATAGTGACAAGAATAAAAATGTTTTCCACGAACTGTTCTACAATGTAATATAAAATCCCTTTTCATTCCATACTGAAGCTATTGAAAATGGAAAAACAATAAAAAAATTAAGAAAATATTTTATGGCTTTTCAAAAAATTTTACAAACATACTATATATTATATAATATATACTACAGTGGTTGACAACTTAAAGTCCTCTCCAGTTAAGGTCTCCCTGAGTCAGGGGGCCTGACTACTTAAAACTCCCCTTTTTGGGCATATCTGATTTTTCCGCTGACCTGTGACCACTTAAACCCCCCCCCTCCCTAAAATGTTCTTCGATTAAGCTAAAATTATCGGAATATTCACAAATCTGAAGGGGGGAATTTCGATAAATTCAGTGCGATTTTGGAAATTTGGGTTTTCGCTGATAGTTTGACTTTAGCTTTTATTCAGGTTTTCGAATTGGTACAAACATAACCGCAAAAAAATTTAGGACTCATTTTATACAGTGTGGGCAATGGGCAACAATTCTCTTCCATAGCGTGTGTGTTGTGTGTGTTTTTTCGAGATATAGTAATATATAAAGTCTTAAATTAAAAAATTGTATTTTTTGACGTTTGCTCGCACCTGAGACTGGATTCTTACTCTGCTCAAAACTGCAAATATTTTGCTTATTAGTACAATCTGCTCTGTGAGCAGTGCTCTCGAAACAAAAAGTTTTCCTTAACTTTTAATTTATTTAAATTCCACTTTATGATTATGCAATACACCGAAACGTCATAAAATACAATTTTTTAGTTGAAGACTCAATATAAATAACTGTATTAGTTTACCGGAAATTTCAAATCTCTAGTCAAACTTTTACGTGCTACAATTCAAATTATTTTGTTTACCAAGTACAAGAACATGTAGATAGTTTATCGGGTTAAAATTTCTGTAAAAAGGCTTGTGGTAAATTTAAAGAAAAGAAAAATTTTCCGGCTAATCTCTTTACTGATGGTCGGAAAGTTCGAAAGCCAGAAAAACTTTTCAAAATATTTTATAGAAATTTAAAATATCACAAAAAACCTTTAACTGGAAGTTGAAAAAATACAAAAACCCTAAAACCCCCTTGTCTTGAGACCACTTATAACCCCCCCTAGCCTGTGACCACTTATAACCCCCTGACAGGTTAAAACCCCCCTTTTTGGCAAAATCTGTAGGGGGCTTTAATTGGTAAACCACTGTATCTATATAATGAACAACGTTGGTGAGTGCGATATTATAAATCTAAAATATTTTAAGGTTTTCCAATGTTCCAAAGTTTGAATTTAGTTTTTCATGCTAACGCTACCCAGGACAGATCAAGCTGGAAAATCTTCATCATAATTGTGGTAGTTTTTTTTTGTATCGCAAAACGCTAGAAAATTCTTGCTGTTTTGGTTTATTCAATCGTTTTTAAGATAAACAAAAATAGTTTCGCAAGTCAAACCCGAAAGTAACATCGTTCATGCATCTTGCAATAGTAGGCCTGATTCAAGAACAAACTGTTCAGATCTGAAACACAGAAAAACAAAACCAAAATTTTAAATTTGTTTTTAAACCCTTGCAAGCATAAGCGTGATTTCTGGACGCAAAATTAAAAACGGCCAAAACGCGCAAATTGTCAATTGAGGAATTTTCAATTAAAAGGTTAATATTTGAGGTAAACGACGTGAACTTATGTTGAAAGATAACTTTCTGGGGTAAAAAGTTATTATATGAGACGTAACTATTTGAAAGTAACGTTTGTACTTTTTGTCGTAAATGTGCCTTAATCAGCTTTTTTAGAACGATTATTCAAAAGTAAATAAGACAAATCCGTTAATTTGTGCTTAGTAGTGTCGTTAAACTGCGTAAATATTTTTGATTAAAATAGTATAAATATTTGTGTTACAACTAAGAGTTCACAAAAAAACGATCACAAAATCGAGACAGTGAAACATAACGGTATTCAATAAGTATATATGTTTTCTTCCAAATTTTAGCCACTTTTATACAGAGATAAAAATTTTAAATAATAAGTATCCAATCGTTACAAAACACAATTTCACGATAAATGAACGTTACTTTTCAAAGAATCTACAATTTTGACTTAATGTTTGCATAAATTTAATTGCATGATGAAATTTTTGTCAAAAAAACAGATTTTCATTTATTCAATTTAGTTGCCCTGAATTAAAGTTAATCAAAAATAAAATTTTAGATCATGCGGACCTTCTTATTTATTTTGCTGAGTGTGTCAATTACAGAAATCAAAGCTCGAAAATCCAAAGTGAAGTCTAAATTATTATTAGACCAAGAATTTGACCAAAGTGCGAAAGAGTTGTTCAGGTATTTTTTTTCGACACATTAGTTTTAACATTGATTTAAAAATTTAAAATATTAACATTATCAGACACATTTGCGAGAAAATTCAGAAAATTTATGTGGTTATTTGAAACTTGAAGAATTTTTAAATTATTTTTTTGAAACTCTAGAATTTGCAAGAAATTCATATTCCGGAAAATATATCGAAAATTATCCCTACTGCCGATCTCTGTCCAAGCGTCATACTTGTGACGTCAGATAAGGTAATGACGTAAGTAGGGTGTGGGAGAGGAGACGAACTCATTTGCCATGTTTTTCGATTGAAGCAGCGGTGAGGCAGAAGAGAGCACAGCTAAGACCGCATTATTGAATAAAGACCGCGCGAGTCTGATTGGGATTGTCATTTTTCGACAATCGCGGCTAAATCAATGCTGAGCAAATAAATAGCATATTTTTGCGAAACAAATCATTTAAAATTTGGATTATTAACAGGTACTAGATTATCTCACAGTCAACAATCATATATTATATAAAACATAAAAGTCAAAATAATTTATTTTCGAAATTAATTTTATTTATTATCAAAAAAAACAATTAATTTCTATTTATGTTCAAAACAAATACTATTTTGATTGTTTTATACAATCATTTTAAAAATACATAGAGGACAGTTTATCTCGAAAATAAATCAGATTTTAATTAATTTCGAAATTTTCTTATTTTGGAAATTATTTTCTAAATTATTTTTTCAATTTATCTTAGAAATAAGTTGGAATTTTACTAATTTTCAAAATCATATGTTATTTCATTAATTTTTAGATTAATTGTATTTTCCTACATTTCTATATAAATTGTAATTTTATAAATTAATTGTGTTATTTATTTCTTAATTTATTATTTTTTAATTTAAAAATATATAATTGGTAACGTTTTCGATTTATTCATTTTCAACAATTTTTAATAAAAATAAAATCTCGTACAAAAGTCTACACAAAAACTTGGACATACATATCTTGTATATTCGAGAGCAAAATTTTTTATCAAATTAATAAAAGGGAAAACGGCATAATAAACCAAAAATAAGACATGCCAATTTCAAAATAGATCGAATTATTTTTTATTCATTTAAAATCAATAGCGAATCATACGAAAATCTACTCAATGACAATATTTTCCTATTTTTAATGTATTTTTTTACGATTTTTTTTTCAAGATCATTTACAAAAATGTTGCTGAGTGCAGAACTTAAACTACTGCCCATACTGAGACCTGATTTTAACGGCTGATAAACGCCC
>SCLH01000780.1:213415-239081 GCA_004367855.1 Oikopleura vanhoeffeni | reverse complement strand
TTTTGGAAAAAAGGTCATTAAATTTTTTTTGAAAAATAGGTCATTATATTTTTTTTGAAAAAAAAGGTCATTCTATAAATTTTTTTGGAAAAAATAGTCATTTAAGTTTTTGAAAATAGTCATTAAAAATTTTGAAAAAAAGGTCATTTTAAAATTTTTTTGAAGAAAAAGGTCATTATAAATTTTTGAAAAAAATAGGGGTCTATGAAATTTTTGAAAAAAAGGCATTTTAAATTTTTTGAAAAAAGGTGCATTATAAATTTTTGAAAAAAGGTCATTTGTGAGAAATGTGTCTGTGAAAAAAAGGGTCATTGTGAGAAGATGTGCTTGAAAAAAAAGGTCATGTGTGAGAAATGGCCTTGAAAAAAACAGCGTCATGCTGTGAGAATGACGAAGTGGTCGTTGTGATTAATCCATTAAAAAGTCCATAATGTTTCAAAAGATTAATTAATTCTTTTCCTTCGGGCATTTCTCTAATAAATATTGCATATTTCTCAATTATGAAAACCAGAAGCCATTCGTGACGAATGATTCGTCTCTGTATCCTTACTTTGAAGTATATCTTGAAATAAAATTGAAATATATCTTTTCACATTTATACTAGCTCTAAATGAGGTCAATATTGTCTAAAATCGGTTTCATCGATTTTGTGTGATTCAACTAAAAGACTGATTCGACAAAATCATCGATTTTTGACAATAATCAATAATTCTATTTTAAAACAGGCCCATCTAAAGGCGGCCTGAAACTTAGATTGCATGTAGATGTTTACGTTGTGAAATGTCTTCTTTGTTAATATCTACTATTTTTTTCTCACGCATTTTCGTTTATACTGTATAATCAGTACCCTAATTTCAATATCAGTACATTGGTTCCACTCATAAAGTATCTACGAAATATTTCCTAAAAATTCTTTTATTCTATTGTACTTTCTCTCTTTGTGGGGGTGAGACTCCCGCAAAACGCGCGTGGTGATTGGCCAGCGATACGCCACAATTTTTAAAAACAAGTTTTTTAAACTGACCATTTTCATTGGCGGAAGTATGAATGACCACAAAAATAGGAAGTACAAGAAAAAAAGAGACATACTTTATTGTGGTCACAATTGTGTTTTAAATAAAAAATTTGCACTGTAGATTTTTTGAACTAACAAACGTATTATAAGCTGGCAAAATAAAATAGCCGAAAACCTTGCTTGTTAAATAAATAAATATTTCTATTATTAGAGAAACACTTAATCCATAGAAACACTAGAAATTTCGAGAAATGTATCTGTAGGAAACCTTCGTCAACAACAAAAAGAGCATTAATTCTAAGTTTATTCTCATGATTTCTTAAAAGATCAAAAAACAATGGAAATTCATCTATTTGAAAATAATGGACAAAAACATCTTGCACATTGTGTAGCTACAGATCATACAAACTCGCTTTAAGGGGGTATGCGGACTGCTGATTTGACATTTTCTCGGTAAATATACTGAAACTAAGAGCTCATGAGAAAAACCGAAAATGCTTATTGTAGATCAATCCCTAATCTGCAAAAAAGTGCATCAAATTATTTTTGACCATCACACCAATGTACAGTATGATTACAAGAGACACTTCAAAACTGCAAATCTATTCCTCCCAGACGGTTAATCAAATTGAGCTTCAATTTTCACAGATATAACGGTACTTTTCATATTGTTAACAAGCTTTTTTGATCCGGCGAACTGAACAATTTCTAGAACGTCAATAACCGACAATTTTCACAATTTCAGACTTCAAAATCTATCTCCTCCGAAGATATATTTTGCAAACGGCTCAAATTTTATCAAGTATTCTCCAGAACATTGTAAGAGATAAGACACGTTTCTGTGCAATTTCAAGCTTAAATTCAAAAATATGATTTTTGGTCATTTTCGAAAAAATTCCGAAAAAAAGTGCTTCGATTTTTCGAAAGTTGTCTAGAAGAAACCAGTGAAACACTGATGATAAAGTTGGCACACTCAAGACGAATTTTGAAGTTTGCGTGGTCATTAAAGCAAACGTTATTTTTATATCCCTTATGACCTTTTGCATGATCATAGAATGGGTTGAGGGAGCCAATCAACACTCCTAAGACCCCTTCAGCCACTCATGAGGCGCTTTCTCTTCTTTTCAGCCCACATCTTCAGATCATGCAAAATGTCATAGGGATATAGAACCCATTTTAAAATTCAGAAATTCCGATCCTTAAACTGAACGGTTGCAACCGAACATATCACATTCGATAAACAGACCAAACTCAATGATCAAACCGAATCGCAAATTTCAAACTATTTTGAAATTAAATAAACTCCAAAAAAATTGGGCATTTCCATATTTTAATGTCAAGCCACATCTATACAGTACACAAATTTAAACAAATTAACTATCATATTATTTAGGGAATATGTCATTTTTAAAAGTACTGGGTATTACAGATAAACATATTTTTGATCAATTGTATAATTCGGCATTTTTCTAGAATCGAGAATATTTACTATTAAGTTTACTGTAAAATTTTTATGAAAAACATGAATAATGAATTAATATAATTCGAAACGTTGCAAAATAATGGAGTTTATTTTAACTTCATTTTTAAAAAAATATACTTAGAAAAAAATCGAAAAATGCGAAATTTCGGGTTTTTTTATTTTAGGTTTGTAGCACATCTAATATCACTCTTATCAATTTGAAGCATGTTTAATGCTCTAAGGCCTTTATTTAATGCATACCCCTTAAGTGGACATATGGTTATCCGTATTAAAAAATGGCCTCTAAAAGCGAGTATAGTTATTTCAGTTTAGTGCCTGTTCAATGTTTTACATGGTAGGCTCCCAGCCGTCCGCGTCCAATATACTCTATAGAGGTAGAGTGTCAGGTGGTGAGCTTGCGAGAGAGAGCTATAGTCTAGCAAAAATAGCGCTGCAATGGGCTAGTCTTGTAAAACAATAGTCTCGTACTTTTCGATACTGTATTTTTAATAAATGTAAACAATGTTAATTAATCTATTTGATGTTGTTTGTATGTCGTGTCACCTGTGATTTCATATTAATTAAAATTGTGATAAGTTTACTCAAAGTGTATTTTTTTTCAAACCTTAATTAAACAAAATAGCTAAATTTACTGTCAAATGATTATAATCCTATCATATCAGGCCAACTCAAAAATATTTAAAAATTTAGCTAACCATTAATTCCGAATCAGTTCTTTTTTGTCAAAAATATAGAGCAAACTTTAACATTTTCAGTGCATCAATAAAAAAATAGTGAAAAATCGAATTATTTCAAACAGTTGATATTAAGGTATGGTGGTCCTAAATTTAACATATTCTCGATAAAATATTAGCCAAAACAGGCCTCAAGGATATAATTCAGTTAGCAAGTTGAAGAACTAGCCTCACTTGCGTAAACATGTGTCAAATTTTGTCATGCTATCACTCCCAGACACATAAGCGAACAGGAGACCTAAGTCAAATGGAAAATCTATCTCCTCTCAGGCTTTATTTTGAAAATAACCTTAATTTATATAACCTGTATAATTAGTATTTAAACTTCTGAGAGCGTTTTCGATAGTGCTATATTTTTCTAGAAATGCGATAAACCACCGTTTTTTCGACTTTGTTCATCGGAAATCTATCTCCTCCTAGGTTAAATTTCAAATTCACTCAAATTTTGCAAACGGTAGCTCGAAACAATAGAACTATCTGAGGAGCCGGTTTTTCAATTCCCGACCCCAAACTCAAATATTGAATTTTTCAAGGTCACGTGAAAAAATTTCCGAAAAAATGTGTTTCGATTTTTGCGAAATAGCTCAAAGAGAAGCTGGGAACCACTGAAGAGAAGTTGGTTACGTCAAGCCGAAATATTTGTAGTGGTCAAATGAACATACGTTATTTGACTTAATTTTGAACAAAATACTCCGAAAAAAATCGAAAAACTCAAATTATTCGAAATTTTTTTTCTTATTTGGGTTGTTTTGTGCTTAAAACTATAAACCATTATTTGTGCATTTTAGACATAATAAATTGCAGAAAATGTAGGAACACCATACCCTTAAACCTCATTTTAAATGAAAAAGAAAACAGCTGAAAACTTCTTAAAAGCATTTGAAATAAAACAGCTGATAGGAAAACGCGTTTTTTAATAATTACAATTTGATTGACCGCGGGCCGACAAAAAATTTCGCTACTTAAAACACTGACTTTAGTGTTCATAATCTATGAGTATAAAAGGCAATTGTTTCCGAAATAATTTAAAAAATGTTTGATTTAATCCAGAACACAAAAAAATTATCGCTGACATCTTTTCACAAAACATTCGATCGCCTGTGAAGTTGACTTTTTAAACATCTCCGCCGAGAATTTCGTGTTGAGCAAGCGCGCAAAGGTTTGTGGTTAACAAACATGTGGTTTCGGAAACTCTCGCTGAATGGAAGTTATTCGACAGAATTCAAGATCCAAAATTTAACCGTTTGGTTACAAAACTGTCTGAAAATTTGGAAAAAAAATCTATTTGGAATAAACTGAACGCAAGAAATCCTGAAATGTGCCCTGTCCTCCAAGATGGTCTCCAGATACAAAAACGAGTGCCGTCAGAAGACTTCCGAGAATGGTACATCTACAAACCGAAGAAATGCTTCAAACAATATTCTCGCCATGCAGAATTCTCCAAATTTTTTTGACTAGTGGTCATTATTTAATATTGTAAATCTTCTTCTGTATTCCTATATTTTATGAAATTTGGTACTGAAATTTCAGACTATTCACCAGAATTGTCTATTGATTTCAAATTCCAGAAAATCCTTCTGTTCGACTTTCTTGTGCTAATTCAATCAATAAATATGAATCAAACAAATTAAATTTAAACTTTCTAATTTATCAATAAAGATAACTTAAATCAATATCATATCAAAAATATCTTAATTCATATACATAATTAAGTATTAAAATCCTACACTCCTATAGTACTACAGCGATAGCCCTCACACCACTTGCCTACTGCGCGATAGCCCCACCACACACTGCCCCACATCCCTACTAGATCTACAGCACCACTCTCACACATAGCTTATTATATGGACGCGGACGGCTGGTGCAACCGTTTACATATCTAGGTACAATTCCCTGGATTTGTGTCCCAGAACCAGCTTCATACAAATTGACGACCGTTCAAATAGATCTTTCAAATGTATGTTTCAGAATGTCTTAACTTTATTGGTTAGCCGTACGAGGCTTGCAATCCCAAAAATGACTAACACAACCCCTAAGAAAAAAAAATAAAAAAAATCATTTTGTTGTACATAGGCTATGTACATGGTCATATCTTTGGTTCAGATAAATATTTTCGACCATGTTAATTGACATCATTTAATATTATCTAAGCATAAGGGATCCCTGTTCCTTACGGTTTCGCGTTCGTGTTGACCTGTTTTTGACCAATGAGAGCACCGGATTTCAGTTTTTTGACCAATAAGAGCTTCAAAAAAAAAGTTTAACCAAGAACGCGAACCGAAAGAACAGGGGATCCCTAATAGGAATTCCCTATCTTAGATATGTTCAAAATGTGTGCAAAGGATTGGACTAGAACATTGTTTTACGCACTTTATATTAAACTCTGAATAGATTTATTCTGAATATTTCATGAACGTTTGTGAATTCATTATACGGTATACTGTATACCGTAGTTACTCTCAAATAGTTACTCCTGAACTATTGAAAAGAAGGTAACTATTTTAGGTAAAAACTAATTTTTTGGAGTTATTGCTCGGGGTGACTTTGTGAAATAATTACTCGATATTTTTAAAATTTTAGCATTCGATTTGTCCAACTTACTTCCTCTATCATCATGATTCTAGTGTGTTAACCAACTACACCACAGTTGCCCGACTTTTCGAGTCGGATTTCTCGCTTATGAACCGATACTGTGACCAATTCGCTCCTGAAAACACTTTTTGTTAATATCTGCTGATGAATGATACCGCGCGCGCCCTTTTTCAATGAAAAGTAATTTGTGATTATCACAATGTGATAAGAAGTCCAATTTTAACAAAGGTGAAACACGTTTTCGAACATTATTTCCTGAACAGTTTTTAAGTGAGTTTTTGACTAGAACATAAATTCAAGTCACCTACAAAATCAAAAGGCTTTTTTGCTCACTCTCGAACTTCTCCTGGTTTGTTCGATAATTGCATTTATTCAAGTCTTTGCACCAGTAACAATCGGAAGTTAATCATGTTCAAAAAATTTATAATGAGAAAAAACAATGTTTTAGCTCAATCCTTCGAACAAATTTCGAGCATATACATTATATATTTTGGTCAATCTTAAAATATGTTTCAAAATATTGGACGTTCATGGATTAAGGGGGTCGGTGCATTTTGACAGATACGGATATGGGCTCTTGATGAAAAACTTTTCACTTGGTTTACTTTATCGTCAATTACTACCATCAGAATAATGTTTGATAATCAGTAACTTTTGTAACTAAAGGATTTCGAATTATTTGTTTTTTTATAAAATTTTGAGTTCGATTTAAACTTTCGATTCGACAAATTTTGAAAAAGTTTCTAACGTTATTAAAAAAATGCCTTATTTTTTTGTTCTGTTCAATTTCTATTTTCATTATTTGTTTCAATTCAACGAAAAAAATTCTTTAAAATGGCCACTTAAACTTTGGCTTAGGTGACCACATATTTTTTATATGCTATTTGAAAAATCATCTGACATTAAAAATCATCAAAATAATCAATTTGAAGAAATTCAGATTATACAAAGTAAGCTGAAAAGTGGCAACTTGTGTTCGAGAAAGTTTTTATTTGAAAATTTTGAAGTGGCAAAAAGTTTCCCATCAAGACAAAAAACATTGAAAAAGTGCAAATCTGTCAAAATGCACCGACGCCCTTAAGGAGGTTGTAGGGTCTCCATCTTATCTTTTGATCCCGTACAAATAACACCATAATAAATGGTTTACTGAGATCTCCATTAGATTCTCCAAAGTCAATTTGAACAAAAAAATTTCCGAAAGAAATTTTCGAAAAATTTTCTGGGTAATTTCAAATCGGAAATGTGATTTTGTTGAACAATAAACAAACAAAAACAATTTTGACGGTGTTTATGACTAAAACGACCACGGAGCTTTCAAAAATGACATTTAAAAAACTTTACAATTCCGGGAAAAGCAAAATTCAAATTTTGAGTTTTTTTCAAATCGAGCTCAGGCGCGCCCCTTTTCGAAATTCAAGAAAAATAATTCAATATCAACCTGGTCAATTGTCTGAATAATGCTATATGCGAATTTCAAATAGTTACTATGTATACAGATACCGCTATAAACTTTTTCCCCCAAAAAAAACAGTATGTGCAGGTGATTTTAGCACTAGAATTTGTTTTTGAAAAAATGAGTCTATAGTTTCTCGGCTAAGATTATTCAATAGTCTTTCGTGATTTAGTTTGAGCTGAAAATTTTGAACTGAACCCGCTATATCAGTTAGAATTAGACAACAGTAGTTCGGTTGATGTTGGTTATGGCAGATTACAATTTCACGTGAGAGTTTTTAAACGGTCGAGGTTCTTGACTTGGGCAATATCTACAATACCTATAATCATACTCAAGATATTCACTAAGACGACATTAGTGGGATTCGAACACGCGCTATAGAGATAGTTTACGTTTTTGAGATGAAGTTCCGTTGGTAAAAGGATATGCAACTGAATTGTTTCTATCATGGGTAGGGTGTCCGCCGGGACTTTTCGGAGATGTTAAGTCCTGAGCGTCAATAAATTATTTTAAGGTGGTTTCCAAATGATTTTTGATGAAGAATTCGAAAAAAAAAAATTTTTCAATTTGTTCTAAGTTGACCTCAAAAAAGTGATTTTTTCTCATTGGCTCAACCATTTTGACCACCCTCTTATCCTCAAAAAATTATTTTTCTGATATTTTCAGAAATTTCAGACAATCAGAAGATAGTTTTAGAGGTCACTAAAGGTCACTTAGAGTCAACTTGGAATATTTCCGACAATTTTTTTGATCTTTATCAGTCTTGTTTACTTATATCTGGAAGTTTCAGAATAATGGAATGTCAGGTTTTCGAGTTGAATTTTAGACTCAATCCCGGCGGACACCCTAATCATGGGTCATTAAAAAATTTAAGGCGTTTAAAAAAGCCAAATATTAGATTTGAAACCCCTAAACCTCCTTAAGTATATATATATATATTCATATTATAAAACAATTTACTTCGCGAAGCGAAGTTAATAGTTGTTTATATTTTCATTTCGGAGACATAGCATCTTTCGAGAACATTAGTCATTTTTGGAGAACATAGTCATCTTTGGAGAACTAGTCATCTTTGGAGAACATAGTTATCTTTCGAAAACATAGTCACCTTGTCGAAAACATAGTCATCTTTGGTCGATATAATTATCTGTTCGATTAGCTTAGAGGTCTAGAAGTGTGACATCAAGGTGATCTAGGTCTGTGATTACAGCAAACATGTTTTTCAAATCCAAATTATTTTATTATTTACTAAATTTTCGAAAAATTAATTTGAAGCATAAAAATACTATAGACATATTAATTTTTTGAATTATGCAAAAAATGCAAAAAACGTACTTGATACCGCAATAGCAAGAGAACCAGTCAACGATAGGTCCCAGAAACTTCCTTGTAATTCAATTTACGTTCTGGGAAATTGAGCTCTTCACTCAATATCAAGAATGCCTGCCGAGATCGCCACCTGGAGCAAATCAACTTCAAAATAAAGCTTAAAATTTGAAAACGCTTCTTCAATTAAACGCTGCTTAAAATCATAAAAATTATCACGCCTACGTCTTTATTCTCGGTGACCTATAATTTTTGCTTTTTCGATTTATGGCATGTATCAGAACTTTTTATCTCGAATTTTAGTAATTAAGTTCAAAAATCAGTTTCAAATAACGGTTGAATTTATGTTTTTTAAGTGAATTTTTTTTTGAATTGAAGTTAAATTGTGAACAAAAACATTCGGAAAATGAACTACATCGCCAAAAAATGAAAAAATAGACGAGTTTTTTCTAAATTATTATATCAAAAGATATTTAATAGATGATTTTGTCAAGTTTAATTATATCAAAAAATCAAGACGGGTTTTCTAAAGTTAAATATATTAATAAAAATAAGATGATGTTTTCAAAAGTTATTATATTCAAAAAAAAACAGAAAACACGAAAATACTTATGATCATTTGAATATAATTCTCTTTAAAGTTGACTAATGTGGACGAAAATGATAAAATATATGAATTATATATACATATGGATATCCGTTTGGACTGTCCAATTGAGTTATTTATGATCACCAATTTTAAAAACTTCTCATACTTTGTATTTTAATAATTTTTATAACTATTAAATATATTCAAGTATTTTTGGTATCGTAACCATCGCGCAAAACTTTTACAACAACGATTTTGAGATCCTAAATTTTTCCTCTTTCTTCCAACAATTTGAACTCTTGGTAATAAACAATTTACGTTCAGTTTATCCGTTAAACTAAAAAAATGGATTTCCGGAAATTCAAAAACTCTTATTTTATAAGAGTTTTTTGCTTGGTTAGAAAAGATTCAGCGCAAAAAATACCGTGCGCATCGTTTTTCAATGGGAAGATTAATTGAATGAGTTTTTCACTTAAAACACTTTAAACATAAAAACAAATCACCTGCACAACTAACAGGCTATTTCGCTCGCCGTTGAAAATAACTTTTGAAATTTCTACTGTAACCATGCAAAGTAAATCATGCTCAGCCAGACAGGCCGATTTACTATGAGACATAAATTATGTCGCATAATGATCAGTTCGGATAGATACTAATTGAGAAAAAACAATGTTTTGCTCAATCTTGGAACACATTCTGAACATATATCCCCTATTCACACTTTTGTAAATATCCCGGCCCTCCTACTTAAAAACACACTACGTTTCCTCATCAGGGCCGGGATATTTACAAAAGTGTGAATAAGGGATATATATGTTATTAATCATAGTAATTTATCTTACTAGTTTCGAATTTTTATTCATTTTCAAAGATTTTTTTAGGAATAATTTTTTTGCAGTTTTTTGTTGAGTCGACAGAGCAAATTGTGCGCGAAATTGTTTCGGATGATTGCGACGAATTTGTATAAGAAATGACTAAGTTAAAATTTTTTAACTCGTTTGGAAAACTTAGCCCCGAATCGGCCGAGGGCCGATAAAAATAAATTTTTTATTTTAAATTTAATCGGCCAAATCGGCCGATGAACAATAAAAACCCTATTTATTGGCCAACAACTAGCCTGGTACCTGTTGGAAAAGTAAATATGACCTTGTTATCGGGTAGCTAATTTATCGCTTGCGAAACCTGATGTTAATATTTTTGGATGTTTTTAAATTCATTTTATAACAAAAAAAAATGATTATTGATTTCTCGACGATGAAAATTCTTTCGGTTCAGACCCGAAAATTCAAAACAATTATTTTGATATTCCTCAAACTGCTCTACATTTTTTGTAATACATCTTTTATAAAAATATCCCTTGTAATGTGGCTCTAGAATCTTTTTTATTCATCTTATGCAAATGTTGGGTAATTTTCTGATTTTTCGGTAATTTAACAATTTCAGATTGTAAAACTCGATCGGAAATTCTTCAAAAAATAATTCCCATCTGCCAAAATAGACTAATTATTAATTTTGATTTCCGCCAATCAGATATCAGAACTAAAAATTTTCAAAGAAATTAAAAAAAAAATGTCGAAAAATAATACATAATTACAGTATAGCAATATCAAAGAAATTCTTCAATCGCGACCAATTCTAAAACAAGCTATTTATTTGGTTCGAAATATTTATAAAAAAGCAAAATATCTTTGAGTTTGTGATATTTCCGATTTCATACAAAAATGAGCTTTTTTAATTTGTCTTTGGTCTTTCGAGACGGGTTGGGGGTAAAATGTCTATAGATCAAAATGTCTAAAAAAATAAAATTTTGAAGGCAGAAAAAACAATTTTTCGAACATGATTCAAGTTACATGAAAATTAAAGGGTTGAGAGTAAAAAGCCTGAAAATTAAATTCGTCTGAACTTAAGAACTTAAACTAGACGTCTTTTTCTGCCTTCATAATTTTATTTTTTAGACATTTCAATCTTTAGACATCTCTAGCCTTGAAGGCAATTTGTAAGATATTTTCGACTCCCAATATCTTAACCTACGCATATTATGACCGATTCAAAAAGAGGACTCAAAAATGATAAAAATACAGTAGATCCACTGGTTCAATCGATATGCAATTGGCATGATTCCTATCTGGTTCTTCGCCGCCAGACAACATGGTCAAAATCTTGGAAAATATTTTCGAAATTTTGCTTCAAATGCAAGAAAATTGGATAAAACCCAAAAAAACTTGATTTAGGGACGTTGGTATAGAGACTCTTTATTGAAGAGATCGAATTTTAGACCGTGCTGCACGGTCCGTGCATACAATAAGGATAAATATTATATTCTATTCAATTGTATATTAATTTCGAATTATTCATTCATCATCAGTAGTACTGATTCAGTACGGTATAAATTATACCGTATAATAGTGTGTAAACAGGAAAAATATGCATTCGAAAAAAACACGTTCTAGAGAAATTAGTTAAAAACAAGTTCTTATGCACAAAATGGGCGACCAATTTTGATAGCGATAGCCTCAAACCTTTTCCTTTCATTAGTGAATGGCAAATTAGTTGTAATAGGTTTAAATCTGCTCAAGCAGCAATTTATTCTTTGACTTGGAGTACTGATTGTTAAACTGATGATGAATAAATAATTCGAAATTAATTTTAATACCGAAAATTTTTTCCCATTAACGAAAATTACACAATTTCCTCAAAAATGAATATCATTTTTTTAAAAAATGCCGTAACTTTTTTCTAGAAGCGCCATAGAGTTAAAATTTTCGGCAAAAATCTAAGAAGTGCATGAATTTATGAAAAAACTGTTTTAAAAACATTCCCATTAATTTTGATATTTCGAGCTCGAATAGAGTTGACGACCCCCTAATTTTTTGTAGTTCAGACAATTTAAAGTGAGAAAAAACAATGTGAACACATTTCGAACATATATGTCAATTCAAACATATTTATGTTTCAGAATAGTTCATGAATTCAGTATATATGAATATCCGTTAGAGACTGTCTGATTGAGTTTTTATGATCACCAATTCAAAAACTTTGCATATTTTAATAGTATACATTTAACTACAAGTGATAAAAAGTATCTGCATTTTATATTATCAGTCTCGAAATAAAATCATTCATTTTATAACTTTTTTCTGTTAGAGATTCTTCGTATACAAGATGAAGATTCTTATTATTTTTCAAGGGAGAGGTCGACACAGGAGAAAATTCTTTACTGTAAAGACTAAACAAATTAAATCGGACAAAAGTTATAGTTTGAGGGAACTGTTTCACTGATATCATACTGGATTTGGACAGTATGCTCCATCAATTTGTTTAAAATAAGCGGGATCAAATTTGACGGTTAGTGTCAAAATTTGACTTAAGGACCTTCGGCCAACAGATCGTGATTATTTGAAAGATAAAAACGGCACGGGATACTAAACGCCGATCAACAGCCTAAAGTACAAAATATGCCAATAAAATCAGCTCAAATTTTGGAGGCCACCGAATCATAGTCCCGCACTTCGCATTAATAAAATAGTCAAGATCTGTCGCGACATGTCTGTTGAAGGCCTTTAATTCATATACAGTCATCGTTTCCTAACTGGAACACTTACCGACCTAAAAAAAGTGTTACACTTAGAGCGCTGTGTTCCAGTTAGAGCGCACCCCTATACTTTTGCTTAGAAAGCTACATTGCAGATTAAAATTGCTTTATTTTATATATCCATAAGTTCAAAAAGCACCTTTTCTTACTGTGTCAGTTAGGGACACCGAGTCTTTCAGTATTGACCGACCACAAAAAAATGTTTCAGTTAGGGCGCTGTGTTTCAGGTAGAGAACGATGAATGTAGTTAACAAATGATCAGAAAAAAGTTTTATAGAATTGTTCGTATAAAGTTAACCAAATAACGTTTGAAAGTATATTCTGCAAGAATAATTTTGAAATTATGTCTCCCAGAATTTTGTCAGCATTTTGAAAACTAGGTACCACTCTTATAATGTTAGTGTCTGCAACAAGATCTGAAGTTTGGAAAGTTGTAGAGATAGGGCGCCGCCCACGCAATCTGTTCGCATCTCGACAGGTACACTCTTAGTGTTGTACAATCAACTCAGAGGGTCCCGCTTGTAGCGCGGAAGAATTACGCGTCTCTGATAGGCTTTCAGAGATTGGCTCCTTCAACATGATAGGAATAGATGACGAATCTTTTGCGTGAATCTTTGGTGTTCTCTGAGTGGATTGTACTAGGTGTATCATTGAAAACATTTCTCTTTTTTTTCTTGAAGTTTTCACTGTAGCTGATTTTATATAAGAAGTCAAAACATCGGGTAGGCAGTAAAAGGGCAAAAACGTCAAAGGGCAAAAAATCACTACTTTGGCATTTTCGGTGTAGAAAACTTAATTTTTCCAAAAATTATTGATTTCATGTGCCAAAAACTATAATTTCAAATCGNAATACAAATTCTGGTGAAGCTGATCGTAAAATTGGCCGTTTTTTTTGAAAAAATACTTTTTTTAGTGATATTTTCAGATTTTTATCCGTCCAGTAAGTTTTTTCAAGTTTTTTTTTGGATCTAAATTGCGCTCTGAAGCACATGAATCCGATAATTTTTGAAAAAATTAAGTTTTCTAAATCGAAAATGCCAAAATAGTGATTTTTTGCCCTTTGACGTTTTTGCCCTTTTACTGCCAACCCCAAAATATCAGGACCATTAGTGTAGCTTTACTAAAAACGCTTCGGAAACTCTAAAGGGGGTAGCATAAACCCGGCAGTTTGGAGTCAATATAACTCACGAAAGTAATAAGTTAGTTTATTTTTTGTGCTTATTATCGTCAGCTCAACCAGAAAAAATGTGTTTCCTCATTAAAATAATTTTTTTATTTATTTTAGGAAAGATTTGAGCTCGAGTTTTCATCTTTGAAATCGTAAAAATTTGAAAAAAATCAAAGCATTGTGAAAACTTTTCCGCATTTTACGTCCAAAATTTTTTTTGTTTTTTTTATTCAAATCTGTGGGTAAAAACCAAAAAATAACAACTTTAAGTTTTTTCATAGATACCTACATATTTTTTGACCGCTGTTTGAAAAATCATAAATTTTTTATTCTTCATTTTTTATCGACTTCTTTAGAAATATTATGAAAATTCTCCACAAATCAAGACCAAAATTTTTATCAGTGGTTTTTTGAATTTTTCATAAAAAATCAGACAAAATCACTTATTGAATTTTCTGGTATCAATTAAATCTCCGTATGTCAAGTAATGGGTTGGTCGCGCGATCATCATTTCTAAAGTATTGGTGAAATTTTTAACACTTGGCTGTACAACCGGTAAGTGCCATTCGGCACTCAATTTTTTAAAATTTTATGCTTGCAAAATAACCCAATATAATGTCGGGTGTTATAAGTGCCATTTCTTTTGATAGTCAGGACATTTTTTAATATCAAAACGCAATTGAAGTTCAATTTTTATCTCAAAAAAAGTTGTTTTTCTCAACTTTTTGCAATTTTTGACCATTTCTCATGGTAAAAAAGTTCGATATAATTTATATCATATAAAAGAAATTTTTTAATGTGCAAAATATTTAAGCTACTTTTTAGCGCATTACTCCCGAAAATGACTGTAGTTTATTAATATCATCTTAAAAAAATTCTAAAGTCGGGTTTAGTTGGAAATAGATGTATAATGAAAAGTGGTTTTTATATTTTTACAGATACTTAATCACGTTAAGAAAAAAATATAAACGTTTGCAAGAATGAACACTTTTATTGAAGATAAAAAATAAAAAAATAATTTTCGACATTTTTTTTCTTTCATATTATTGCTCTGAAAAAATGTACCAATCTGCCGACTTATGCTACCCCCTTAACTAGACTAGTTCGAGTTTTTTGATTGTGCGTGATAAAAACCTATTTCTAAGCATGTTGGTGGTACTCCAAATAAAATAAAACTGATGAAAAAATGCCCTTATTTGGAGACTGAAAAACACCTTATAATACCTTCACAGATTCACAAGTTGTGCAACACAGCACGCAAATCTATTTTGAACCGCCAAAATCGTCTCAAACAAATTCCGAGATGAAAATGAGCAAGATCTTGTGCTTTATTTGATTTAGACTTTTTTATTTTTGAAATTTGCATCAATTCCAAAATTTAAGATTAATTTTTTGGAAATATATTATAAAACCATTGAGTCGGTATCTTTTGTACCCAAATAGGTTCAAGAAAAGGTTAACCATCTCTTGTACCCAAATTGGTCTGACTGAAAAATATGTTGTGAAAAACGCAACGTGATGATTATGCGTCATAACTTATGACTCATAAGGGTGGTCGAGGAATTTAATCGACTGCACTGGAGCACAGTGATAGGCATAACTTATGCTGCATAAGAAGGGTCAGAACCGGGAGATGTATCTGCAAAACTAAACCCCTTAGTACAGAATTCAAATTTCAGTTATTTTGAAGGAATTTTGATGAAAAAATCCGTAGGCGAAACGACTGAAAACGCAAATTGATTTTGACCCTACTTATGCGGTATAAGTTATGCGGCATAATATAACTTATGCCTATCACTGTGCAGCACAGTCTGTGCTCCAGTGCAGTTTGCGAAATTCCTCGACCACCCTTATGACGCATAATCATGACGCTGCGTTTTTCAACAAATATATATTCCAATCAGACCAATTTGGGTACAAGTGAACTCTTAGAGAAGGTAAACCTTTTCTTGTACCCACCAAGGCAATATATACTAAGGACAAAAAAAGACGATTGGCCAATTTGGGTACAAGAGAAGGTTCCCCAAACCATTAACATTCTTGAATTTGTGGTTTTCCAATTAAACCGAAAATGAGCAAGATTTTGTGCTTGGTATGATTTTGACTCATTTAGATTTTTCTAATTTTCATCAATTTCAAAATTCAATTTTCTCGAAAATTTTAGACAAACGCAAATATTATCGGATTTGTGATATTTCTAGATATAATTTCTTAGATTTTTTTGGAAAAATTTAGCCTGGAAATAATCATACTTACTGAGATGGTGAAATTTAGCTTTAAAATGTTTTTTGAATAAGTAAAAAATTTAGAGCTTTCTGCTTGTGGTGGAAATTTCAAATTGAAATTTTTGGCCAACATTTATAATTTTGCTTATGGAAGGAAAACCACTAGACTTTGCGCATTTATTTTTTAGGTTTCTCGGCAGGAAATATTCGTGTTTTGTGAAAAAATTTGTTGAAAATGTCTTTTCCATTCAAAAAGCGAATAAATGGAAGAAAAATTACCGTTTATTTTAACTATCAGTACTTCTGGTACTTTCTGAAAGTTTTGACTAATTTTTTTGATTTCTTGTACTTTTTTGTGGTATTTTAACACCGTATTTCTGATAACTAGAGTCGACCTCTTGTTCAAGGTGTATTTTGTTATAGTGACTATTATGGTGCCTGGCACAAAGCACTTCAACGAAGTCCGTGCTATGATAAAACTCACACTTGCAAGTCAGAGGAAATATGTCAACCTGCTGGAGATTATATGTATGATTGGTAGGGAACACTATGTTCCGAACACATTAACTCCCGTAGTTTCACAGAATAAAAATGTTCTAGACTCTAAGTTAAATATAGAGAAAAAGTGTGTTGAAAGCCACGCGTAGCTTCGAAAACACTACGGGAGTTAAAACTAAAGCTATAGCGCTAAGAAATTTCAAATATTTTTTTTTCTTTTTGGTTTTGACTTGCACCCCTTAAAAGTGTCCGTCACGTTTACTTATTTTAAACGTCTTTCAATGATAAAAGGAAAAAAAGAAGATTTTTTATTTTCACAGAATCGAAATGAAAGATTTCAACTGACATTGTTCATATTGCAAATTATTTTTTTGAATGACGTCACGGGCCTGTAGAGCTTTTATAAAAACCCAAAAGTAGGACATATACAAACGATGCATGCCGTCGCACCGTGCGACTCGCACGGTGTTCAACTTAGACAAGACCTCCTCAAGGCCTTTTTTTTATGTTAGATTTGGCTGACAATTTATGCGTCGTATGACTATGAATGTTCCTAATTTTTTGAGAGTTTTTTGATTTTATTTTGTTTATCTTTGCGAATTTTTGCGTAGGTGGCGCTAAATTGCAAAATTATATTTTTTGAAGTGAAATTTTTGTGATTTAGAACAACGAAAAGATGCGCAATGATCGTTGTTTCACAGGTCGCGCCAGAGTCAAAATAATAAAAAGTAATAATTCGCTCTACCGCCACCTGTGGTCAAAATCAGGCTCATGGAAATATAAAGAAATTTAAATGAATAATATTATCACAAAATCAGGAACATCTATAATCAGACGAAGGCATGTATCGTTTTTCTATTTCCGACTTTTGAGTTTTTCTAGAGGCTCTACAGGCCAGTGAGTCATCCAAATTTTTTTTTCGATATGAACAATGTCAGTTAAAATTTTTTCCTTCGATTCTGTGCATGATCACAAATATTTATTTTTATTTTATCATTGAAAGACGTTTCAAAATCAGTTAAACGCGTCACCTACCCCTTAAGACTTGGTACAATGGGAAAAATTATGTGACATTGTTGTAAGGAAATACAACAGTATGTCGAAAGGTTGAGAACAACCATTTTTAGTGATCAAAAATAGTTCTCAAATGTGTATTTTATTCATTATATGCAATTCTGTGTAAACTAACTTTTTTCGATCACTTGGCAAAAACAGCTCGTGACTGATTGCAATAATTATCAAATTGTACTTTGAAATCTTGAATAAAAGTTTTCAAATTATTGAAAAAAAAGTCCCAATTTCCGGTACAAAAACTAAATTTGTCAAACAAAGAGAAAAACATGACAGGAGGAGCTATAACTTTTATCTAAAATGATCAAACGTGAAAAATAATAATGTTCCTGGAACACTTCCAATTAAAATTATATATGAAAAATAACTTGCAAAACTAATAAACAGAAAAACATAATTTTCTCAACATTCTTTAATTATAACAATTTGTTCTTTCAGGGAATCAAAATTTTACTTTCAGGTTATTTGTCAAACGAAAAAAACAAATGATCCCATGAAGTAACTTCATTGAAGTTTGAAAAACTGTCTGATATTTTTTTTTGATTAGAAAATATTAAGCGTAAAAATTGCTAACAAACTTTCCTCTGGCATGTGTAACATTTTGTGGTAATATATCCCGATCAATGATGCCGCGCGCACCATCTTTTAATAAAAGGTATGTATTAATCTCACAAATAGTTACAAGTCAAATTTCAATAAATAAGATACACGTTTTAAACATATTTTCATCATCATTTCTTTGAAAAGGTAGTAAAACTCCATAATAGTAAAACGCCATAAAAACCATAATTTGGCATTTGGAATTTTCATTTCATTTACATATTTTTTTTTCGAAAAATGACTTTTCGGTTTTCAGATAAATATTTTTATCCAGTGACAACGCAGATTTTTTTACATAACTTCAGGCGCTTAGGGGGGTGGTCATGTCTGATTTCCAATTTTGCAGAGCTATTTCAGGAAAATCTGAATCTTGAGCAATAAATCCGAAAATGCCAATTTGTAGATCTATCCTTAATCTTGCGAAAAAGTACACCACAAATCATTTTTGACCATTACACCAATAGGTACAGTATCGTAACAAGGTGACATTTTCCAAACTGCAAAAACTATCCCTCCCAGACGGTATATCAAATCGAGCTCAAATTTTCACAGATCACGTACCGGTAGTATGCCAATCTTTTCTCGTCGCCTTTTTTGATCCGGCGCGAAACAATTCTAGAACGCCAAATAACCGTCGATTTTGCACAATTTCAGACTTCAAAATCTATCTTCTTCTAGGATATATTTGCAAAATGACTCAAATTTTTATCAAGTATTCCTAAAAACAATTGTGAGAGACTCTCGCGGGCTTTTTTTGCAATTTCCAGCTGAAACTCGAAATATGATTTTTTTGGTCATTTTCGAATAAATTTCCGAAAAAAAAAGTGCTCAAAAGAAAGCCTGTAAAACACTGATGAGAAAGTTGGCTTACGTCAATTCGATATTTAGAAGTTTTAGTGGTCAAATTCGAGCAAACGTTATTTTTTAACTTCATCTTTTACAAAATACTTAGAAAANAATCGAAAAAATGCAAAAATTTCGAATTTTTTTTGATGATTGGGTTCTTAGTACACTTAATTATCACCTCTTATCAATTTGGAGCATTTTTATGCCTCTAAGATCTTTATTAAATCAGACATCAGTGATGTCACATCACCCCCTTAAATCTAACCCAATATCATTTTTTCAACAAAAATAACATTTTGTTAAATATACGAGCGTGAAGTTAGTCAAAAAAATATTCTTCGTGGTCACTAGATAAAAATCTAGATCTAAAAACTGGAAAAATAGTCATTTTTGTAATAAACTATGTTCATGAAAAGAAAATGACAAATTTTTGTTTTTGTGGCATTTTACTAATAGTAAATTTCTATTCTACTACATACGGTATGTAGTAGAATAGTAACTTACTATTAGTATTTACTATGTAACATACCCATTTTTAAAATGAGTTTTTGAATTGAACATAATTTCAAATCACCTAAACCACTAACAGGCTTTTATAGATATATTTGGAAAAACTTTTTGAATTTCAATTCATTAAAATTTTTCTACATAAAAAATTATTGTTGTTAGCTACAGTCACGAACGTAAGGGCCACAGCCACAGTCACAAACATTATTTAACAAAAAGTAATCAGAATTTCAGTTGCTTATTTAGAAACGTTTCCAACATATTCTTACTTTTTTTTTGCGAAAATTTGGTGTCATAAAAACTCATTTTTTTGCTTTCGTTTTTGATGACCAAATTTTTACTTTTCGTTTGTCTTCCCTAATAAATGCTGCACATATAAAGAAACACATTGGTACCTGACGTTAGAAGATTGTAGACCTGGAATTGAACATCCTTGTATAAGTGAGAAACATTCATGTGATGAAGATCAATATTGTAAGACAAAGATTAAAAAATTCAAATTTAATTTTCACAATTTTAATTTTGCTGATTTTTTTGAATCTTTTTTAGCCATTTTTAACAATCAATGAGGACAGTAATGAATTGAGCTATGAATGTGTCGATGAGAATACTTGCGATAAAGGTAAAAATAAAACTTGAATAATGAAAGTATCACTTTATTTGGCAAATGAAAAGCCTTTCCTAATTCAACCCAAAACACAACAAACTATCTTACCACTATTTAATTCTTACAGAAAAAGGGGAATAAACAAACCGGGGCTCGAACACTCCAATGCCCAATGACGATTTGAAATAAGGAATTTCAAAAGTCAAAAATGGGTATCGTCGATACCGTATCGATGTTTTTGACCCATCTTGTAGAGAATTTTTTTTTGGTCATTATAAAGACCCAGGATTTTTTTTGTTTATGAAAATTTTCAAAAAAAAAACGATTTTTCGGTCAATTTTTCGAGATTTTACAGGGTCTCATGAAGCCAGTTCTAGCGACTCCGTATGAAGAGCTAAACCGGTAATTTTTTTGGCAGGTGAAAATTAAGCGTTTTTTGGCAAACCTGTTTTGTGCTAGGGCCAGCGACCACGTGGTCGACCTCAAATGACCGGTCAAAGTTCAGGTTAATCTCAAGTGCATCGTAGAGACTTGAAAGTACCCCAAAAGAACCGGAGGGGTCGACTTTTCAATGAGCGTATGAGCAACTATGGTTCAATGAGTAATGAAAGGTCGCTAGAGAGCAAACTCAGCAATTTCAAAATTTTGACCAGTTTTTGCTCTCTAGCGACCTTTCAGTACATAATTGACCCATAGTTGCTAATACGTTCATCAAAAAGTTGACCCTTGCGATTCTTTTGGGGGTACTTTCAAGTCTCTACCATGAACTTGAGATTGACCTTGAACTTTGACCGGTCATTTGAGGTCGACCACGTGGTCGCTGGCCCTAGCCAAAACAGGGTTTGCCAAAAAAACGCTTAATTTCACCTGCCAAAAAAATTACCGGTTTAGCTCTTCATACGGAGTCGCTAGAACTGGCTTCATGAGACCCTGTAAAATCTCGAAAATTTGACCGAAAAATCGTTTTTTTTTTGAAAATTTTTCATAACAAAAAAAATCCTGGGTCTTCAAATGACCAGAAAAAAATTCTCTACAAGATTGGTCAAAAACATCGATACCCATTTTTGACCTTTTGATAATTCCCCTTATTTCAAATCGTCAATATTTCCTGTGGGATTTCTAGCTTATGCCGCGAATTAGCCGCTCGACCTAATCGCACTTTACATACGCAGTCCTACTTAGTGCATCAGGCTATAATTTCACTGTTTTCGTCGAGATAAAATTTACTAAAACAATGATATTACAACTTACGGGATTCCTTATATGACGCATAATGAAGTTTTCATATCTTGAAGGAAATCGCCCAAGAGGAGAAAAAAAATCATAACAACGCGTAGGTATTATCTTCGATATCCCTTTATCACTTTTTGGTTAGAATGCGTAGCCACTACTTCTTTTAACGTGTGATTTTAACGTTGTGGCTACGCATTCTAACCAAAAAGTGATAAAGGGATATAGGCTATATCAAAGATTATACTTTGACGTTTGTTTCAAACGTGACGTCATAATTTCAGTTTCTTCGTTAAATTGTGGTCATCCAGACTGAAGTTTCATAAAAATCACGATGCTGTTAAAATTAATCAGCTTATTCTCTTTAAGACCCAACAATATCAAAACGGTCGTAACTTTATTTCGAGACACTATTTCCACATAATGCGAAAAATTATGACGTCACGTTTGAAACAAACGTCAAAGTATAATCTTCGATATCATAAGTTATGATTCATAACCTTTTCGCAACCAAAGTGGATCTTGTAAATGAGGGCTATCTCTATAGCGTGTGTTCGAATCCCACTAATGTTGTCTTAGTGACTGTCTTGGTAATGATAATAGGCAATAGTGCTTGATATTGGGAGCGCCAAAGTTGATTGGTGCGTAATCACTAAGGCAATCACTAACACAATCACTTAGACAACATAAGTGGGATTTGAACATGTGCTATAGAGAATCTCCATTAGAAATTACCCTCATTTTCAAGATCCACTTAAGTTGGAAAAGGATATAGCTCTTCCGCTATATCATATATAGCAATATAAAGTGCTGGTCAAAGATTTTGGTCCGTTTTGGATTGTTAGGGAATTTTCGTAAAATTCTCAGTAAGATAAGATTTTTAAGGATTTTAAGAAAAATATGAAAATGTACACAGTGTTTTACTACACATGCCCTATATCAAGAAATTCCGAGCTCAATTGAAACCTATTTTTACATATATTTGAGGATTCCCACCCGATTAATTATGACCATTTAGTGAAATTAAGCGACAAAAAGGCAGATATTTTTTCGGTTTTATAAAGTTGTTAAAAATTAAATTAAGCTCATATCAAATGCGATGCTATAGAGTGGGGTGGATGTTACAAGTCACAATCGAAAGACCTGCAGAAATTTAAGAAAAGATTTACTATTGTAGTAAATAGTCTTTCTGATTGCTATTACTACTGCAAAAAAATAGACGGATGTAAAGTGATGTGTTCATATAATCTCAGAATTATCTTTGACGATTTTGAATAAGAAATTTTGAATGTCAAAAATGAGTACCGATATTATTTGCCCATCTTGTAGAGAATTTTTTTTGTGGTTATTTTAAGGATTTTTTTGGTTTTGAGATTTTTTCCACACAAATCGGTTTCAAGGTGCGAACAATGACCTTTTAGTCCGCGGGTTCTCATGAGAGTTAAAATGGCGGTAACAAAAATCAAATCAGCCCATTCAATAATTGGAATGTACCAAAAGATGCGCAATTATCGGTTTTCTGGAGACGATATTATAAACTAGTGGTCAAGGGTGACCGCAAAGTGACGCGTAAGGCGAATTTAAATTTTGAGTGAAAACCGAAAGTGAGATTTTCGCATGATATATATATATTTATATAAATACCCCTGCACATCAGATTTTTTTAAATATCAAAACCAAATAAAATATTAAGTCTTAAATGACCAAAAAACAATTTTCTACAAGATGGGCAAATAATATTGGTTCCCATTTTTGACTTTCAATATTTCTTATTTCAAATTGGCTTTTGTAATTAATTTTAAGAATTTTTAATTGAGTTCCTTGACAGCCTTTGAAATTACCCAGAAAGGAGAATGTTCATTGATGAAAGAAGTATGCATTCGTCCTGATAACCAGGTAATATTCAATTTAAGGGGGTGGTAAACTGTGTAAAGACTGATTTCGGACACATTGCAATGTGTTTATTTTTGACAATCAGAAATACAGATATAATTCAGTGAATGCAGACAACCAAATATATGTGGAAACATAGATTCGAACGCAGGACCATCTAATTGCTAGGTTTGACGTCAGTTTTGCGTAACTTGGTCTCAAATAAGAAAAGTTGACTTAGGGGGGGGGGGAATAATTTCAATTATCTTTAAAAATTATAAAACTCATTATCTATCAATACATAATTGACCATTATTCCCGAATAATTTTTTTTTAATGACAGAAAAATTTTTTAATAACAATTGATTCTGTTAAAATAAATTTACATAATAGTAATGTGACATAAGTTATGTCACATAACTAAAAAAATTCTCTGTAATTGTTTGTAAACTAGTCTGTCTGATAGACTATCATTATGAGCTGATATGAATTTTCTCATTTCACCATGGCGAAACTTTTTTGGATTTTTATATACTATAATTATTATAGAGATCATTATTAATTTTAAATATTATAATTATAATAGTCCGCATCTAAATTTTTTCTCGTTACGTGCTTCAAAATTGAAAAACTACTAACTTGTATTGTTTTTCCTGAAAGTTGGTTCTGAATTTTTTTAAATGTTGCGTAAAAAAAAAATAATATATTTTCACATTTTTTTTTATTCCATATATCCTATTCCGAGTACTGTAGATCAAATTGCCCTAGGTAAAAATACAAACCAATTTGTGTGTTATCAGGGATTTGATTGGTTGGTTGGCCCGTCTCACTCTCGTTTGTATTTGGTTTGTATTTTTACCTTGTAATTTTTACCTTGTAATTGGTTTGTTTTACCTAGGCATTTTTGATCTACTGTACTCGGAATAGGATATGATATATCGCTCTGAAAGAATTACCAATCTACCGGAATGATGCCACCCCCTTAAGTTGAATAAAAACTTAAAAAAACTTATTTTCAAATAAAATGACCGAAAAAAAGTGTAAGTGACAAACGTCCTGACAAAAATTGTCAAATCATAGGTGTCAGGACGTTTGAGTATGTGGTGTATTTATAGTTCAGAGTTCAAAGAAATGATATAATGTTTTCACCAGCGTTTTGGAACTAAAGGGGTTGGTCGTAACTAAAAAGTTGAAAATCGGGGTTTTTGATGGCCAATTGCCGAAAAAGTACAGATTGCCCGATCAAATATAACCCGTTGATATATTTGAACAAAAATCTTACACCCTAAAATAAAAGCGAATGTGACAGATGGCTCGTCTTATCAGAAACTAGCTCACAAAACTGACGGATTTTTTTCAAATGTATCTTCTCCCTGAGTTTTCAAGGTATAACAATGATTTATGACTTTAATTAACCGGACTAAACGTGAGCAGCTCACCTAGTAGCGTTTTGGAAACATTGTATCCAAATAAAACAAGTACTCAAATGCTTGTTATTGTCTATATTTTCATAAAAAAGCCATTGCAATAAAATTCTGGATTTTTATTCTTCCACCTCATTTAGGGACGACCAGTCTCTTAAGGGGGTACTAGTCGCTGGTTTTATGATGCCTAAGGGGCAATATGAATGCTCTAAAATGACCCGGGGTGATAACCAAGTGAACAACCGACCAAATCATCAAAAAAAATTTTTCGAAATTTTTTATTTTTTCCTATTTTTCTAAGTATTTTTTCCAAAATGAAGTTCAAAAATAACGTTTGCTTTAATTTAAGCACTAAAACTTCAAAATATCACTTTGACGTAAGCAAACTTTCTGATAAGTGTTTTGATAACTTTCTTTTGAGCTTACTTACAAAAAAATCGAAGCACTTTTTTTTCGAAAATTTTCTCGTGGGTCCTTAAAANAAAATCATATTCCGAATTTAGGGCGAAATTGCAAAAAGTGCTTGAGTCTATTGTTTGTATTTGTATAAGCTAGCTAAGTAAAAAAAATGAATGAATTTTATAATGTTTCCCAGGAGGAGATAGTTTTTCTGACAAATAATTGCCAAAAAACGGTGGTTTTTCTCACATTCTAGAAAAACTAGAGCGAAATTAGAAAAAACTGGTAAAGTTTTTTTTTGGTCTACCACTTTTACAAATTATGTCAAAATTTCAGTCAATTGCAACATAAAACCTAAGAGGAGATAGTTTTACCATTTTTGCTTGGGTCCTCTTGTGTTGCTTATGTGTGGGGGAGTGTATGCATACAAAA
>SCLH01000780.1:185280-210890 GCA_004367855.1 Oikopleura vanhoeffeni | reverse complement strand
ATGAATTTAATATTATTAGGCATTAAAATGGTTAAATACACCGAAAAAGTCATGCGATTTAAAATATAATTTCTTTTCGATTTTTCAGCAGATAGACCTAAAATACAATTTCCTATTCTAAATTCTTATTGAAATACCAATGGGATATACCATTAATAGTGTCGTAAGAAAATTTAAAAATTCTGACATCTGATCGCTAAAAAACTGATCCGAATTTGGTCGAAACCGGTTTTCAACCAGTATCACAACCGGTACGATCATTACAAAAAAACTTTTAAATACATTTTTTTAATTCAGACAAATATTCAATTCGACCATTTTAGTAGCGTGATGCTTTCATTTAGAACAGGGCTGATGTTCGAAAAAAGTAAAACGCATCGGTTACCGCCTTAAACATAGGCAATTTCAAAACAGGGTTTCATTTTGAGCGGGAGCTGAAAATTAAAAAATTTCTGAACTAAAATTTTTTAAGGGCTTCAATTAAAATATAATTTAAAAAGTTTAGCAAAAAAAAGTTTCTGCCGTTCTCACCTTAGTCTATTAGATTAACTAAGTCTATACCTAGAGAGCGAAGCCGGCAAACTATCTGACTGAACCAAAGTTATTGTCCCTAATTATGGACCATAAGTTATGGTCCATAACAGTTGACCAAATTATTTGAGCTTACAGGTTAATATACCTCAAAGAAACTGATTAGGAGCATTCAAAAATATTTTCGTTTCCACTCAAAATGCCTTGAAAATCATAAAAAAAAATTCATTTTCCAATTTTGTGAAAATTCCTAGAAAATTCTGACTAAGATCATTAAAAATTCATAGCCGCCCGCCCAAGCGCGTGACGATGTTTGGCAAAAACAGTGTAAAATCATCCATAGATCAGTAGTTAAAAATAATGAAAAACTTTATGCTCGACAAAAAAAATTGTATTGAGACAGAAAAATGAATAACTCTGGAAATAGAAATTTCTTAAAAGTCACTTGCAACCTTGTCAAAATGAAAAAAACGTTTCTGACAACTAGGGGCCAGAGACGCGTCAGCTGAAAACTCAATTTTTTAAAACGTTTTCAAATTCAACAAAAAGTCGTTTCTCTGGTAAATAGATACCAGGAAACACAAATGACCGTTAAAAATTAAGAAATGACCACAGGGCGCTAAGGAGCAAAATTTAGAATTTGCATAATTATTTTCAGAAATACACTATTTCAGCAATTAGTCGTTTCTTGCGTAAATCGATATCCAGGGAACACGAAAATTACCTCTCTGAAATGACCACAGGTGCCGCTAGAGGGCAAAATTTCGAATTTAAGGATGTGGGGCAAGAAATCTGGCTCTTTTTTACACATTTTCAAGTGAAGTTTCTTGAGAAACCTGGCTTCAGAAATAATTAATGTTTTTTCCAAATACGTAGTACACTCCTTAAGGAAGATGCCAGTTACTATTCAGAGCATCTGATATCTGAACCTACGCTCAGATAATGGTTTTAGTAGGCGTCCTTAAAAGCACTAAAAAGCTACTCCTCATTCATTCTCATCACTTTTTCTTGTTATTTGCGATTCAACTTCCAAATATAATGCGCATTCGGAGCGGAGAGTTTTCTAAAATATTTCCCCTAGTGGTCAAAACAGCGTATTTGGGAGCCTCACGCAAAAGCCTACTTCTCCTTGAAAATATATAGAAAATTTTCAATTTGTGTATCAAATTCACCGCAAAGCCTGAATTAAGGTCCAAACGGAGAGTTTTTTCCGATTTTTGTTTCCAAAATCGCAGGAACGACTTGTGAATTTTTAGTTTTTGTAAATTCTGAACTATAAATTTTCTAAAACCTACTTTTTTGAAAAAAAATTCAAAAATTCAGAAAAAAAACCTATGCTTTAAAAAACTCAGTGGAAAATTCTCTACAAAATGAGGCAATCAAAAAAGTTTTCTGAGAGAATCTCAATTATCGTGCCCCACATCCTTAACTCCGTAGTGGCCGACACTTCTGGGCCCGTAGTGTCTTTGCGCCATCGATGGCGCAGCGCTTGAATTGAGCATTATAACCAAACATTCATTATCAACATATATTTTTTCAATAAACATATTATTCAAAGAATTCTTTACAGTCCTATACAAACAATTTGTTAAAAAGTTTATAAAAAGTTATCAAATGTGAATAAGAAAATTAAAAACTCTCTCATTTTTGCCGATTCTCAGAAACAAGTGCATAAATAACACGAATTTAGGTTAATTTGACATTTTAATATTTCAAATATTTAAACCCGCACCAATTTGGGTTATTGCATCTGCCAAAAAAATGGAATGTTTTTCATCACCATCTCATGTAAAATAATATTCTTTTAAAACTATGGATTATCTCGCGCATGAAAAATAATTTATCAATCTCTCTTCTTTCTTTCGCCTACGCATCATTATGTAATCAGTTTTCCGGAAGTTTGGACTTCTAGAAATGCTTTATTTAAGCTGGAGGCCAATTTAAAATGCAATAAAAGTCTTAGAAATTCCTGGACATTCTTTTAAGGGGTCTTCCACGTGATTTGAGTAATTTTTGAAAGAAAGGCAATTACAGTAATTTGAAAAAGTACTCAAATTACGTCAAAAAATTCCAGGGTCAACTTCAAACGTTTTTAAGACATTTTTCTCATTACATCAAATCCGAATAAAATCACGTGACGAAATAATTCAAAAAAAAAGGTTTGAAATATGTCATAGATAAATCCTTATTTCTCGAAAAATAAGATCACGTGACGTGTTTGGAAATATTATTATGTTCAAAACTCTTAAATTATGTGTAAATGCCCAAAAAATTTTTCGGCGTAATTGCACTATTTTGTTTACTTTCACCAAAACCTTATTTCCTTATTTGAAGGTCACGTGATGTTTTTGGTCTTTGGTGGAATGAAAAAAAAGTCTTAAAAACTTCTAAGAACCACTTCACTTCTTTCAAAAATTGATTAATAATTTTGAAAAAAAAAACATACATTTGGCCAACCTTATTCCTTGAATATACGGTCACGTGATCACTTTGAGGCTATGCGTAATGGGAAAAAAGTCTCAGAATTTTTTGGTCCCGCTCAAAGGCTTTTTTGATGATTTAAATTTTTTTGCAAAAAATAAATACTGTAATACAGTAAAAATTTTCGAAAAAAAAACGCACAAACGTCAATTATCAAATAGTTGATCGATCACTTGTAAATTTTCATTCATACATGATTAAGGGTCCTAAATTGCCGATTAAGACCATTGCGCCATCGATGGCGCAAAAGACACTACGGGAGTTAAGCATCCTTTAAGCAGAAAAATACTGGATGCATAGTTCTGAACAGGAAAAGATATCAAAGCAGATTTTGCTAAACGGATCAGAAATTTTGGGCCTCAAAAATTTTGCTGATCGGATTGGAAGGCTAAATTAGCCTGGCTAATCTAAAATTTCTGATCAGATCAGAAATCGTACCTGATTGGATCCGACCAGCTCGGATTTTCACATTGTTTGAAAAAATGTGTGGATACTAAAATTTTATTTGGTTTGAGTGATGAATAATCACTGATTATACTTTAGTAGGTATTTTTGTTAACGCAACCACTCCTACCCATGGCGATCACGGAAAATTCATAGGTGATATCGAGAAACGTTTTTTTGCATTCAACTGCAAACTAATAAAGCTCAATGCAAGTTTTTTTTCTTTTCTTTCGGACTACCGGTAACCGGATATCTATTACGTGGCCCTCTCGTCGTTTTTTCCAATATTTTTATTTAATTCTGCTTTAGAAAACGACTCGTTCAGTTCTTAGATAGCTTAAACTGAGCACAAATATTTAGATAAAAATAAATTTAAAACATGGTCCAAATCCGACCATTGTTTCTAATTATTTCAAAAAAAACTGATAATTAAAAAAAATTAGTAATCTCAGAGAAAAATTAAAAATTGGTCCGACTTAATTTTTGACTAGTTATTTGTGCTCAGTTTGAGCTATCTAGGAACTTTATCGGATAAGTCGATAATCAGTATAAAATGTGAGGAAAAAAATAGAAACTCGTGTCTTTCAAAATCTAACAATGGTTCCTGGAAGTCTGCAATTGAATAATTTAACAACAAAATGTTTATCTAACTTTTCGATTTATTATAACCAATCGGACCATAAAGCATTTAATTTTGTCTAACTTCAAAAATTCTGCATAAATAGTGCTAAGTACAGTTCTTTGAGAAAATTTTTCATTGACCAATCACCATCGAGTATTTTTGCGGAATAAAAAACGCAGTAAATGAGAAAACTCAGGCTGTAGTTCTCTGTTTTGTCAGTGTAAACTTGTTTAAAAAATCACATCTTTGAAAATGATTATAACTCGAAACACTAGATTAAAATTATGAGGGGGGGTATATGTAGCATGTCCACCAATCGATTTTCGGCCAAAACCGACCACATTTTTTCGAAAAATTTTTTTCATTTTTTTAAAATGTCTGAAAAGTCTGCAAAAAAATTTTCAGCAAAAATTTTTTTTTCTGGTTATAGAAAAATACTCGGAAAAAAATCCGAAAATTCACAAAAAAGTGTAATATGACACCATTTATCTGAGATATATGTACCAAAAAACTGGTACTAACTAAGTTCACCAAGGCGGTTAATTTGATGATAAAATAATTTTTGTCGGATCAAATGGGCATCCCTTTTTTCTTACTTTTACGTTTTTTTTCTCGAAAAATCGAGGTTTGGGAGCCAAAAAATCATAATTTTTAATTTTTTTATTTTTTTTCCAAAAAGTGTGTTAATTTCATTAATAAGTGACGTTGACTCAAATACTACCGATTTGGCATCTGTTTTATATTAATTAAATACTGAAAAACCGAAAAATCGCTATATTTTGATCACGTGACTACGAAAAAAAANTTCCGTTAATGATCGGTTTGGCTAATTCTGGTTTTGGATGTCACGAAGCTCTTCCCTCCCTTATCAAACCAATCAGAAACAAGCGGAAAATAAGCCAGATGTTTGGCGCAACCTTTTCCCTAGTTTTTATTCTTTATATTCTATTATGCTCAATGGCACTTTCGGCTTTTGATGGGCCAATCATTGCAGACTTGTTTCTTCTAAACTTTCAGGTAATTCAATATCGAATATGATCCCACGAATCAAGTTTTTAGCAGAAATTTTGCAGACTGTTCAGACAATTTAAAAAAAATTTCGAAAAATGTTTGTCTGAAACGTCTGCAAAATTTTTTCAACAATTTTTCTTCCAGTTGTAGAAAAATACTCGGAAAATTTTCAAAAATTCTTAAAAAAGTGTAATATGACACCATCTATTTGAGATGTATGTACCAAAAACTCGTGATAACTAAGTTCAACAAGGCGGTTAATTTTATAATAAAATAATTTTTGTCGGATCCAACGAGCATCCCTTTTTTCTTACTTTTACTTTTTTTTTCTCGAAAAATCGAGGTTTGGGAGCCAACAAATCATAATTTCGAAATTTTTTATTTTTTACAAAAAAGTGTGTTAATTTCATTAATAAGTGGCGTTGACCCAAAAACTACCGATCCTGCATTTGTTTTAAAATATTTAAATACTGAAAATACGAAAAATCGCTATATTTTGATCACGTGACGACCAAAGTTTTTTTTCCATTTTACCATATTTTATAAACCCCAAAGAAGTTTCAGAACAATCCACCCATTATTTATATAGGTCGATTATAATGGTGGAAACCCTACCTAAACAGTATAGGCTATACTTTTTTCCCCAACCCATTTTTTAACGGAAAAATACATCAAAACGGATTTGTGCATCCAACAGCCAAAAGATAAGGTAGCTTTTTTTTTAACTGGCCCCACCCTTCTCAGTCGTTTTTCTCGAAGACCATAGCAGATATCAACAAACGGTTTTCTGTTATGTGTAGCCAAGTATATTTGTGGCACACAAATTTTTTTGTTTTTAACCTGGTCAACCGGTTCACCGGTAATTAATGTTACAAAACCGGTAATGATTTTTCTCAAGAGAATCAAACAATATTTATATGATAATATACATTTCGGGGTAGTTTTTAAAGAGAAATTGTTTGGCATTAATTATTTTGACATGTGACACCTCGGAGGGTGTCAAATTACACTTTTTAGGATTGCCTTTAATATACAAGGTGTTTATATGATAATATACATTTCGGGGTAGTTTTTAAAGAGAAATTGTTTGGCATTAATTATTTTGACATGTGACACCTCGGAGGGTGTCAAATTACACTTTTTAGGATNTTTTTCAAATTTTCTTTTCATTTTGCAATATATTATTCACCCCAAGAAGTTTCGGAACAATCCACCCATTAATTCTATATGTCGAAATTAATGGTGGACACGCTAGGTATATGTCCGAATCGACATTGCGTGTATGAATTTTAATTGAAATGAAAAATAACATTCAAAAACTTCACGGTAATTTTTAAAAGTGTTTATTAAAACGCTTTGTCATAAGCTTTGTAATTTAAATTATTCTGGTGTATGAGTAAACACGAGTAACACTCTGTAATATTTTTCATAAATTATATATTTTTTCAAACATATCATTTTTCCATACGAATATCGAAATAAATTTTTTTGAAATGTCACTTAAAAAAAATATTTTCGCTCCGGAACTTCCTAAAAAAAAGAATTTTTCGCAAAATTAACTTAAAAGACTTTCCCAAAAACTGGGTTATTTGATCTTTTATTCTATTTAAAGTCGTAAATTATTTTATCAGAAGTGAGGCTTAGGCGAAAAAAAGCCTTTCAATAACACGTCATAAAATTTGAACCTATATGCAAATTTTTTTTAAATATATTTATTGATCTGACCCCCGGCGCTTTTATCTGTATGCATGAGCACTAACGGGACATTTTTTTTTCTTAAGAAACTCTCTAAAAAACTGGCTTTCGTGATTTTGGAAGTCAAAGTTTGACCCATAGTAACCTTTTGAAAGATTTTTTCGTATATTTTTGCACTTGTGGGGTATTATATTATATATTTTTTTGCTTTCAGATGTACTATATAATTTATATAGTACATCTGAAAGCAAAAAAATTAGCGCAAAGCAAGTTTAAAATCGCATTTCTTTCTCTGAATTAGATGGTTTCTAAGAAAATTCAAAATTAAACTCGTAGATTTTAATCTTTCACACTGCAAAAAAGTCATTAATAAATGCAATTTTACACAAAAAAAAGACTTGATTTCTGCCATTCACCATTTAATCGGATTTTACGACGCTTAATCATTATGACTAGATCAGTTATTAATAAACTTTAAACCAAAATGACGTTTGTGCGTTTTTTTGAAAATCTTCACTGTATTACAGTACTTATTTTTTGCAAAAATTTTTGGAATCACCAAATAAACCTTTGATCGTGATCAAAAAAAAATTCTAGGACTTTTTTATTCCATTACATCATAGCCCAGAAATGATCACGTGACCGTATAATCAAGAAATAAGGTAGGCCAAAATATTACTGTTTTTTTCAAAAATTGCTTGAATCACTTTTGAAAAAAATGAAGAGGTTCTTTAAAAGTTTTTAAGGCTTTCTTATCACACCAAAGTCCAAAAACGATCACGTGACCTTCAAATTAAGAAATAAGGTTTTGGTTCAAGTACACAAATAGTACTCAAGTTACGCCGAAAAATTTTGAGGACTAATAAACAAATAATCTAAGAATTTTGAACATAACGGCATTTTCCAAAAACGTCACGTGATCTTATTTTCAAAGAAATAAGGATTTATTTATGACATATTTCAAACCTTATTTTTGGACTATTTCGTTACGTGATTTTATTCGGACTTTGGTGTAATGAGAAAAAAGTCTTAAAAACGTTTGAAATTCATCAACAAATGTTTTTGACGTAATTTGAGTACTTGTAAGTACCCTCAAAAGAATCGGAAGGGTCGACCTTTTCATGGAAATATTAGCAACTATGGGTCAATTATGTACTNAGTACATAATTGACCCATAGTTGCTAATATTTTCATGAGAAAGTCGACTCTTCCGATTATTTTGGTGGTACTTTCAAGTTCATACGATGAACTTGAAATTGACCTTGAACGAGAAATAAAATATTCCACAAAAATTTATGAGCCATTTTACTAGAGAATTTTGTAAAAACACTTATAATTATTATTAGACAAAGCGATAGCAAATCATTTGAAGTTAAATATGAGGTAGTTTCAAATATAAATAAAGGTTTAATTTCATCTTATTATTGCACTTTTGTGTGTAACTGAAGGTCATTTTCGCGACTTTTTTTCTTGTTCTCCCCATTAAATGCCTTTTTCTACGCTTTAAATTTTTTTTTCCCAATTGTATAGCAAATTGGCTAAATTGTATTTCAAAACAATAAAAGATATAAGTTAATCTATTTAAAAATCTGGGTATTTTTAGATGAAAGTAGATCTTTCAAAAATTGTAATTGCTAACTACTGTATATCGTCCCGTACAAAGTCTTGTCAATAAAGCATTAATATATCGTAAAAATGATGAAACTTTGCTTATATGGCTCGATTTTAAGAATGGCAGCTAGATGGCAGAAATCAAGTCTGGGTACAGACTCACTTCTAAAGTCTACGAGTTAACATAGGGAAAATTTTAGACTTTCGATTGTTAGAGAATGTTGCAAGTGATTTGGGACACCAATTTTTTTCCTGAGATAAAATGGGTGTGCTCGGAGTGACCAAAATTTTGGTCACTCCGACAAAAATTCGACCAATCAAAATGGGTTATATTGAATTGAGGCCTTGTGATTGGTTGCATCATTTGAAAAATTTTGGTCACTCCGAGTACACCCGATAAAATCACATATCGTCTAGCAACTGAAAATTTTTTTTCTTCTGTCGGGGAACCACGGAAAATTTGAAAGTGCTCCGAAAATAATTGAAATCGGAGCTGGTTGATTTTTTGCCGTTCCTACCTTACAATAGACCTTCTCAGAAAAAAAATTGATTTCATTCGAAGAGACTTTTCCGAGTATAATTTATAGCGCTTCGCAAAATAATTACCAAGTGGATCATTTTGATTTATCTCTAACTTTGAGGTCGTTTTGAGTGTTTTTATCATCTAAAATATGGCTCGATAATTTAGCCATGGGTAAATCATTGGTAAATCAATTTTGTTTTCAAATTAAATTTATTTACTTTTTAGGTTGAGAATGGAGTCGATGATATCAAACTGTGTTTTGATAACAGCTTCAGCATGATATCAGAAAAGAAGGTTCATTTTGAAATTTTTCCAGGTATTTTGACAGCTAAAACATTTTTGCTTAATTAATTCAAATGTGTGAATTATTTCCTGTTAATTCACAGTTGAAAAGAAAGTGATATTTGATTTACTTACGTAAAATAATCATGATTCTAATGGATACTTACTACAATCAAAAGAGAGCAAAAGTTGTCCAATGAGCGCGCGCGATATTTCTTATTATGAAATAAATCTTCTTAAAAAAAATAAACTAAATAAGTGAAAAACGCGCAAAAAAATAACATTTGATACTGATGGTCGAATTTGGTGCGAAAAATTATACAAAGTTAACAAAAATTAAATTGAGTCAAAAACGCATGATTTTTAAACTTCATCAAATCCCTCAACTGAATTGTATAAACATATTTTGAAGGCGCTAGAAAACTAAAGGTTTGTTTATTTTTAAATTGGATTGCAAATATAATATATGGTTTATTAAAAACCCGTAATACAGAAATAACTCAGTAAATACAGATTACATACTGCTTCTAGTATATGTGGCAGTCAATGAGACTCGAGCTCGAGACCTAATGAATTAACATTAAGAACAAAACGATCAGTTCACCTAGCAGGTTTTCGGCTCGAAAGCGCTACATTCCATTCAGCTATGGATCCACGATAGCTGAATGGAATGTAGCGCTTTCNAAATTAAATTTATTTACTTATAGGTTGAGAATGGACGTCGATGATATCAAGCTGTGTTTTGATAGACAGCTTCAGGCATGATATCAGAAAAGAAGGGTTCATTTATGAAATTTTTCCAGGTATTTTGACAGCTAAAACATTTTTGCTTAATTAATTTCAAATGTGTGAATTATTTCCTGTTAATTCCGTTGAAAAGAAGTGTATTTTGATTTTACTTACGTAAATAATCATTGATTCTAATGGATCTTACTACCATCAAAAGAGAGGCAAAGTTGTCCAATGAGCGCGCGCGATTTTCTTATTATGTGAATAAATCTTTCTTAAAAAAATAAAACTTAAAATAAGTTGAAAAACGCGCAAAAAAATAACATTTGATACTGATGGTCGATTTGGTGCGAAAATTATACAAGTAACAAAATTAATTGAGTCAAAACGCATGAATTTTTAAACTTCATCAAATCCTCAACTGAATTGTATAACATATTTTGGCAGGCGCTAGAAACTAAAGTTTGTTTATTTTTAAATTGGATTGCAAATTAAATTGGTTTATTAAAACCCGTATACAGAAATAACTTCAGTATACAGCATTACATACTGCTTCTTAGTATATGTGGCGTCAATGAGACTCGAGCTCGAGACCTATGATTAACATTTTAAAGAACAAAACGATCAGTTCCCTAGCAGTTTTCTGGCGAAAGCGCTACATTCCATTAGCTTATGGATCCACGATAGCTGCATGGAATGTAGCGCTGTTCGAGCCGAAACCTGCTAGGTGAAGTGATCGTTTCGTTCTTAATGTTAATTCATTTAGGTCTGAGTTCGAGTCTCATTGACATGCACATATACTGGAAGCGTATGTTAATCTGTATTTACTGAGTTATTTCTGTATTATGAGTTATTGTTTGTTTATTGTTAGCTTTTTTGAGCAAATTGTTCGCTCAGCATTCAAGCTATAAAGTTAATCAAAAATTCGTTAACTTTTCCCACATGACTCATAGTGATTGGTTACTATATGAATCTCGAGACGTAATAATACATTAAGAACGAACGATCTCGTTCACCTAGCAGGGTTTCGGCTCGAAAGCGCTACATATAGTCGTTATATATTAGTCTTATATATCTGAGTCAATAAGTTGTCTTGGTACATACTTATACAAATGTATACAATTATTTCAGCGATAAGCGATCCAAAATAATCAAGTGTTTTAAGACATTAGCAAACATTTTTTATCCTTTTCACCTGTTATTTTAGATAAACAATTACTGCTCGTTTTCCGAGACAGATATATTGACTCATAAATGAACACTTTAGGTCCGAGTCCATTAAATTTTATTCATTATTTTAATGATTTTTCAAACACATACGACTATTTCAAATGATAAAAAATACAAAAAAATCTGAAAAATATAAAGATTAATTTTACCTGATAAAATATAATTCTTATTTGATTTTAGAATTGGATTGGATGAATGGATGGTGGACCTGAAGGAGTACCAAAAATAAAGAAAGAGAGGAAGATAACGGCGACGCTGATTAATTTATTTGCAACTGCGTGATCCGATGGGACATCATTATGAAAAATCAAACAAATGAGAAAAAAAATTTCGCAGTCTCTTCGTCTACTCCCGATGAGAGAAGTCTAATCCATAGACGAAGCGTTAATGGAAAATAAGAATTTCGACTCAAATTTTTGGTCTATCACATTTGCACTACTGATCCCTTTGGTTTCGTTTCTGTCAAATCATTTTCCGTAGCGGAATGCTATCAATACAAAGTCGAAATTTCTGTTTTATTTCAAATATATTCTTTGGATTTATACCCTGATTAGAGAAACGTAGTGTGTTGCTAAGTAGTAGGGCGGTATTCACAAAAGTGTGAATAAGGATATGTATGAGTTTTTTCAGTTCCTGATAATTATGTCATCAAAGAACGTTTCCAGAAACCATCTGAAACATCTTTTAATTCCGAGATAGTTAAAGTAACTACTATTATTTGCAGAACAAATTTCTTCGTTGTGAAAGGCATTTGAAGGAAATAGAATAATATAGAACTTTCATCTAAAATTCGTCTTGTTTAACTCTATTAACACAGTGTATTTACACCAGGACCGGGGCCTGTAAATTACACTTTTGCAAGTTCGAAAAAACATTCGAATTTCAAAAATAACCATTGGAGGCAATTTGAGTATTGTTGAACAAATAAACAAGATTTGCTGAAGCTCTATCTAGCGTGAATCAATCTCAGCTATAAATGTAAAAATTAATGTCAGTAGTATGTGTTCACGCGATAAAAATTTAAATTATACAATAGCAAGTAACCTAAATATAAATAAACTTTATCTAAAATCCAAGCGTTTAGCTCCTGGTTACACTGTTTTGCAAACTCAAAAATGATAAATTCGTATTCATCAGGATAGGCTTGCTAGGTCATGATTTCGGTGAAAACTCGACGTTTATAGAAAATCTTTCGAGTTAAATACGTGCATTCTTTTCTCAACCAAAGTATAGGTTTGCTCAAAAACATTTACTATCGATAACTTTGGTGGGAAAGGATATGCAGTTAGTTTCCACGAAAGATTTTATTTTGGTTATATTGTTTAATCCTTGAAAACGGAGTTCACGAAGACAGACCTGGTCAGCCTATCCTAATGAAGATAGTCGGAGTAGAATCGCTTAATAGAAAATGGCCTTTAAGTTTGTTAAAAGATGAAAACAGAGTGAGGAAGCCTTATTAACGCCCATGCATAGTTAAATGCCTTAATATTTCATAAAAGTTAAAAACATAGTAAATGCTTAATTTTAAAACTATGAAAAATGTAGTGAAAATGTTTACTTCGCGAGAGCGACTGATCCGATTATTTCGAAGACCCATTTATGTATGTGGAGGCGATATTTGAGATCGTACATCCTATCAATGTAAACAATTGCCCTTCAAAATTCTGAATGTAATATAGATTTTCCAAGTTTTTTGATAAAGGAGTAGGTGACTGATTTTTGACATGTTTGGAGGCTTGGTATGCTAACGAGATACGTACATTTTAATGCAACAGGTACATATATACAACTTATTTGTCTCGCGTTCCATTAAAATCAATTCTGTACCACTCCAACCAACCATCTGGTTAACGCGGTTAAACACGAGTCTCTTCATCTTTTTCAAGAAACAGAATCTCTAGAGCTTATATCGGAATTTAGGCTTTAAAGTGCTTATATCCTATTCGGAGTAGCATTATAAATCACATACTTAATAAAGGTAAAATCATCGGTGAGAGGCCCATTGATTGAACACCAAGTGATTACTAGGCAATTGATTTTACTTCTAGATCGGAAATTGAATTGATGAAATCGAAATTGTCCTAATTTTAGTGAATGGGGCTATTTTTTTCGATTTTTGTCTCAGGGCTCAGCAATCTGTTTGAATATGCCGAAAATGGTTTTTTTGAACGTTTTGATAAAGGCTTTTTCTGTGGAATGCCCAGACGTTATTTCGGAATATACAAACCAAAGGGTCGATTGACATTGAATGGAAAGTATTTTTTGAATTTTGGCCTGATTAGCTGTAAATCGACAAAAAGTGCGCGAATTGAAATTCTGAACAAAAGTGAGAATTAGAAAATCTTAGTGCCACCAAAATTCCTTGTATCGATTTGTTGGAAACGATATTATGCTATACGATATTAGTATTATATATCGTATACAGGAATCTTTTGTGGCATTTAAATTTTTTTAATTTTCACTTTTATGTTCAAAATTGTCGATTTCGCGCACTTTGTTGTCGATTTACAGTCAATCAGGCCAAAATTCAAAAAAGTACTTTCATACAATCTAACCTACGCACTCACATGACCGGTATAATATACTAACAAAAACACTCAAAAGCTATCGTCTCCGTCAGTTTTCATCGTTTTCATTTATTCTTGTGTCAGGCTCCAGACCACGAATACGAAGACTTATCTAGAGCGTTTTTTCTCGAATTAGCTTTTGTCGGAAAAAAACTTTAACAACGAATATGAAATCGAAATTTAAAGGTTTTTCAAAGCTATCTCCTTCACCAATATCAAGATCACTTTTCGGTTTATACTTCATATGAAAGCTCAAAACTAGTTTAACAATAATCTAAAGCTTTTCTTTGAATTTTCATTCAGACTTCGTTCTGGACGCATATCTATGTGGAGGCAAAAAATGTAAAAAACAGGGTCTCTAAACTTTTTTGTCAATTATACCCATAGGATTGTTAGAAAAAATTCTTCATAAGCTCATTACACATTTTAATCTCAATGTTATCTCTCAGTCACAATTAAGAAATATCTTGATTTTTTCTGAAATTTTTAAATTTCAAACATGTCCCTTTTTTTGTCTTTTGACTTCTTCGATTCAAAAATAACACAAAATTCTTAAAAATGTTTTGAAGATATACAAAAACCATAAAAACTGTTTTTCATAAAATTTAATTTTTTGAGTTCAAATATTGAAAAATTATAGTAATCTTACATGCTCCGGAACGAAGTTTGATCAAAATTTCGAAAAAAAAACGATCCATTATTTGTTAACTAGTTTTGAGCTTTCATTAAAGTATAAACTGGAAAATTATTTTAAAAAATTGGGGGAGGAGATAAGCTTTGAAAAAGCCTTCAATCTCTATTTCAGATTTCGTTTTTAAGTTTTTTGTCCGACAAAAGCTGAATTTTCAAAAAACGCTCTAAATTGCAGTGAGGGTGGTTAAAGGACAGGTGAGTTTTTAAACTGTCTTTTTAAAAAAACTGGCGAAATTTTGGCTCAGATTGTCCTTTAAAAAGTCTGGCAATTTTTAGCTCCGACCTTGTCCTTTAAAAAAAATACCTTTCTCCCCCATAGTAAATTACATTTTTTTTGAAAACTGAATAAAAAACGTTTATTAGGGAAATTTTATTTGAAAACATATGATTATGTACATGAATACTAGTCTGAAAGATTGATGGTCTGGAGCAGGCCTCGGCAAGCCAGCAAATTTTTCTGGCTTGACTTGACTTGGCTTGACGTTACCAAAATTTTGCCTGGCTTGACTTGACTTGGCTTGACTTTTTGCTGGCTTGACATAATTTCCAAAAAATATTTTTTGAAGGATATTTGAAAAAAACGACTAAAAATGGGGTGATTTCAAATTGATTTGAATAAGATGATATGCTGTGAAGCTTGATATGAAATTATAATGAGGTAAAACAGTGAGACTTTCAAAAAAAGAAGTTTATAACTGATATCTTCTATTTGGCAAAACATCCTTTTTGAATATTCATTATTAAAAGTATAAGTGACAAATTTTTCAAAACGCTGTTAGACCGCTAAATTAATCAATTTTTGTCTAAAAAAATGGAGCTTAACCCGTGTGAGCACAGAAAAAAAAGTTTCCGCCAAGGCACCGAAGCCTTTATAAAGGTTTTTTCAGCGCGTATTACAGAAAGCCAAGGTAGTTAGAGTTTCATGTTTTTTTGCATAAGGAAGTTCAAATGATATATATTTTGCCACCGACATTTGATATTTCTAGAATTTTGATTTTTAGCTTTCTAGTAAATTTACTTGATAAGACCAGGACAACAAAATCAGTGATTACAAGCTCCTCAGGTGGCTGTTCACAAATTATTTTGGTATTGGAATCGATGCAAGTATCTGACCTATGTCATCGTTTTTTCTGATTTGATTTATATTATCAATCACAAAATTATTTATAAATAGGTTTAAAAATTTTGATTGAAAAATCACAATTTTTTCATAAAAATGGTTATTTTCCGCTAGAAGCAGATCAGTACATTCTGATATATTCTGAGTCGATATTACTATCAAGTGACTCTGTGGACATATTTAATTGCTCGAATTAATTTTTTCAATAATTAAATATTTTTCGTGAATACTTAAAATCGAAAATTTTGAATATCACTTCTGAAAAATATCTTGTTCTTGTATACCAATTAATCTTTGTTGAGGTGTCAACATGGACAAAACACTTTCCTAAAAACTGGCTATTTTCAATTCAATTGACGCAATAGGTCGCATTCATTTGTTTAATAGGTAAAAAGATTGGAAAAAAAATATCAAAAAACAACCCTCCGTAAAATTTGTAACAAAATTCCAAAAAAAATAAAACATAGTTTTAACATCCTTGCAAATTCTTTATAATGATTTCGAGAGACAATTCTACGATGTTTTTTTTGCATATTTTAAGAATGATTTTAAATATGCAAACACTTTATAAAGGTGCTGTGCTCACGGGTTAAGGGTTGTACTTAAGGATTGTACTAAAAATCAAAAAATGGAGCTTAAGAGTTGTACTACGTATTCGGAAAAAAAATTAATTATTTTTGAAGCAGGTTTCTCAGAAACTTTACTTGAAAATGTGTAAAAAGAGGCCAAATTATCGTCCCACATCCTTAAGCAGGTAATTATAACTTATAAACATATACAAAAGCCTGACACAAAAATAATTAAAATTGAGGAGAATGCGTATTGAGTGTTTTTTCAGGGAGTTTTTTAACAGCGTAGGTGTATGCGTAGGTGGGATTGTATCAGATTACTGTTAAATTACAATTACTGTTGAAAAGTTGTTCTTCAAGATGCAAAAATTTTTGGGATATCAGCTCTGCTAGTTTATCCAGAATAGCTTCGTAAACTGTCAATTGGCGACACACACACCTCAAGGAGAATTTGTTGTTTTTTATTTTGTAAGAAAATGAGCCCGAAGCCGATCGATGGGAATTTTATGTTTTCAGTTGAAATTTGTTAAAATGAGCCCAAAAAGGCCGATAAAAGAGATTTTATATGTTTTAAATTTAAATTGTTGAAAAAGAGCCCTCACAGGCCCGAAGACCGATTAAGTTGATTTGTTTATTTTTCATTAATTTTGTTGAAAAATTCGGCCCAAATCGGCCGAAGGCTAATCAAAGGGAATTTTATGTTTTCAGTTTAAATTGTTAGAAATGAGCCGAAAAAGGCCGATAAAGAGATTTTATGTTTTTTATTTTTTATTTAATTTTCTTGAAAATTAGCCCCGAATCGGCCAAAGCCGATAAAGGAGAACTTTATGTTTTAATTTAATTTTGATGAATGAAGCCCGAAGGCCTTTGGGATTCACTTTTCATCAAAATTGATTGAAACATAAACCTCCCTTTATCGGCCTTCGTCATTGAAATTACACTCTGTACTAGATATAAAAATGAAACTAATTTTTATCGTATTAATTTTGTTCATCAAAAACTCCGTTGAACAATAAAAATTTTAACAATCGTTTTTGGGTCATTTTAAAGCCATTTTTGGAAAATTGTACCAAGATTTTTTTTCTCCTCATTTACTTATTTATCGTCACATGGGTCATTTGGGGCCTTAGGGACTTTCACAAATCGGTTCTGACCGACCGCGGCCACTCTAATAGACTTCCAATATTCTAGAAAATTCTTAAGATTAAGCAAAATTTTGTTGAAATCCCCCAAGTGTGGTCAAGTCAAGCCACCGCAAGCCAACTCAAGCCAGCAAACCTGTCTTGATATTAAGCCAAGTCAAGCCAAGGTCTCAGTCAAGCCACCAAAGTCAAGCCTGGCTTGCCAGCGGCTGGTCTGGACCTCACACAAAAAATAAATGAAAATGATGATGAAGTGATGGAGAAGATAGCTTTTTAGTGTTTTTTGGTTAGTTCATTATACGTTCATGTGAGTGCGTAAGTTAGATTGTATCAAATAACTGAAATTCTGTAAATGATTGCTAAGAGTTGTTCTTTACGTTAAACAGTTTTGGAATTCCACGTTTGCTAGTTTAGCAAGAAATCGCATCTAAAAACTTCTAAAAAAAAGCAAATCAGCGACGCCCACTCTCTTAGGGGGTTGTGGGTGTAGAATGTTTGGATTGCTGGGGAAATAGCCCTCTCCTCCACTGGAACTGCAAGGGTCGATAACGGGCAGATAGAATAAATGAGAAAAAAAATACGCGGAAACCTTCTCTGTCAACTGCAAGTAATTTTTTTTAATTCTGTGTGGAAGGATGGCTACCGGTGCGGCATCGAAAAACTGGTAAAAAATATGTTCTCAATTCACCACAAAAATTGTAAAATTCGATCAATTTTGCTTGAATTTAATAAAACAGAAAATGTATGAAACCTACGAAATATTTGTCATATATTTACCACATTTTTTCTGTTGAAAAAATTATTCTCTGTTTGTTTTAAGACGGTAAAAATGAAATGAGAAATTCTCTTTAAAATCTGAATAAGTCGGTCAATTTTGTTTAAAATTGAATAAAACAGAAAATGTATGACCTACGAAATATTGTCATATTTTACCATGTTTTTTCTGTTGAAAAATTATTCTTCTGTTTGTTTTAAGGGTACAACCCAATTGCCCCTGAGTTTTTTGGCGCATGCAACAGCAGAGAACAAGCGCGACAGATACTCGCGGAATGGAGCGCGATATATGTGAGTCGTTTGTGTTTTATATTTTTAAGAGTTATGTAACTAGAGAAAGTAATTTTATCAAACTTTTTATTTGGAAATTTTGAGTAATACAAATGATAAATACAGAATTAGAAATATGAACGAAAAAAATAAAAATTATTTTCGTCAGATGAACTTTCATCCACAGAAATAAGATCTAGCTCAAGATCTTCTTCAGTAGTAACAACTGGAATTAAATTTTTCTGACGTTTTAAAATGTTGCTTGATTTGATAGTTTTTGTTAAATTACCAATTTCAAAGCAAGTATCGATAACTTTTTTAACTTGATTGTCAGAATCAAGATCAGAAAAAATTACTTAAAATTCTGTGAGATTTTTTTCTCGCGCTGTAAGGGTGATGGTCGGTTTGCGGTTCAATTTTCCTTTGAATACATCGCTTGTGTAATTTCAAATAAGAAATTTTGAAATCTCTGATAACCTACATGTGCTATTTAAGGTTAATAGGCAGCACAGCTGCAGATTTTAATTGTTTCGAGGCATTAGTCGAAGTTGTACAGTAACCTCTCAGGACAATTGCATCGAAAAATCGAACAAAACTTGGATTAAAAATTGCGTCTGAGCGGAAAAAAATTTGTTCAAATAATCAAGAAAACTTGAAAAGAATCTTAAGATTTTCGTCAAGTTTTTCTTTTGATTGAGAAAAAAAATTCGTAATTCTGAATAATTTCAACATTATTTAACCCTTGTGAGCATATAAAAAAGTTCCGCCAAGGCACCAGAGCCACAATTGTGGCTCTACTTTGATGTTGTTCACAGAAAGCTTAAGGCAGTTTGAATTTTAATTTTGTCTGCATAAGGAAGTTGAAAGTCATATATTTTGAATTCGACATTTCATATTCTAAAATTTTAATTTTTTGTTCTAGAAAAACTAGTGAGAAAAGCAAGGTGTACCATATCACGTGATACACGGTCAGTTGTCTCTACAATTTTTATCTCCGTCGAAAACAATGCACAAGAATCTGGCCTACGTCATAGAATTTTTCCCCTTAGATTTATATCTCATAAATCAAAGTAATTTTATAAATGAGTCAAAAATTTTTGATTGAAAAATCATGATTTTGATGAAATGTTTATTTTTTCCTATAAAAGCAGATAATGGCATTTTTTCTATTATTTTCAAGTAAATAATGGTAATGAAGTACAACTGTGGACAATGTTTGATTGGTTAAATTCACTTTTATAATAACTAAATTTTTCATGGGATACTTAAAGTTGAAAATTTAGATATTTCACTACCTAAGAAAAATGTTTGCCCTACGATCAATACATTTTTCTTTCAACTGTTATGCATGCACAAAACACTTTCCTAAAAACTGGCTAATCTCACATTTGATTTGTATGTCCAGTTCCGAAATAATTTTTACGGAAGTGAACCATAGGCTAAAAATCCTGATAATCAACTCCCCGTAATGCCGGAACAAAAAATTCGAAGAAAAATTCAATTATTTTCTTGAAACCGAATCTAAATTTTTTATAATGAATTTCAAAGAAAAGATTCCTCGATCCAGTTTTTTGTCTTTTTTCGATGATTTTATTTAGCTATGCTGGAGCCACAATTGTGGCTCTGTGCTCACAAGGGTTAAGTCAATAAAAATCGAACCGCAAAGCACTTTCCATACATAAAATAAAATAGGATGAGCATGAAAATATACATTATGATGCTCAAGTGCTTCAAATCTTTTTACCTTTAAAAATAATAGAAAATCAGATTTTTGAGTCACTCGGGCATCATGGTGGATATGGTTACCTTCGAAGTTTCATAAATTCCATAACGGGACACAACCTCGGACACCCTATAACAGTTTCACAATAGTTTCAAAGTCGATTTTACGCCCGGTATTGACTCTATATCTCTATATTGACTCTTTATGCTATGAATATATCATTTTTCCCGATTCACTTTGGTTAGAAGAAGGATATGCATTTTATAAATAAAGGTAATTTTCAGTTCGAATTTATTCAACTTTGTACAGATAGAAACTTTTCGTATATTTACATGTGAATTGCTAATTGTACAGACTATAAAATATAGTCTTGGCGTAGGTATTCACGATTGCGCCAGAAATGCCACCGGCAACGAAGTCAAAAAGGCCTTGAAAACCAGTCATATATACTCGGAAAAATCATTAAAAAATTGGGTAAAAAATCTTTTGAGAAACTTTAATCTTTCGGGCGAATTGAAACATGGAAAACAATTCTTTACACGATGAGCAAATAAAATCGCTACCCATTTTTGACTTTTGAAATTCCCTATTTCAAATCGTCTTTTTGAAATTTAAAGGTGAGCACCGAGCAATGACTAGCTTTGAGGGAGTGTAATTTTAACCATCAATATTCTATTTACAATATTTTGAGCACACTTGGACTGCTTGTGGAATCTATTTGAAGTATTTTTTGGCAAAAAGTGGTTTAAAAAGTGTGCTTATTCCGCCGGTGGCAAATAAGGCAATGCTGAAATACAAGTAGGGGTCATTTTTCATCTCATATATTCACATTGTATCCTTCGGGCGAGAACGATTTTGATTTCGGCCCAAGGCCGCTATTTCCTCGGTTGAATGCCGGCAGTGTCACATGATCATATGCTGACATGCTGTGTGAATAGCTGACTGATCTCGGCGGGAGACCGCTTGGTCCGATTGGCTGTTGGTTCATATTCATGTTATTCATAAATCCATAGTTCATAGGCGGACCTTGCATACTTACCATAGATGCCATAGGGTCCATTTGTCCCATCTGAAAAATAATTAGAAAAAAAGAAACTAGTTGAGTGGTTTAAAATGCATATATATTTCTGGTAAGTTAACTTTTGAGGCTGTCTGTTTATGATGTATAAAGGCGTAGAAAAGCTATTAAAAATAATTTCGGTAGAATTACTATTTTACCAAGGGATGGCAAATAACTAAAAGCTGTTATAGAGACGGCGGGACGCGGGATTTTTATACCGACTTGGGATCCTGATTCCGTTCCAGAACAATGCTTAAAGGGCACTGCGGTTTGAAAAAAGATATTTTATCAGATTTCAAAATGCCTTATTGAATTATCTGATCATCCTAATTAAGATATTTTAGATTTTACAAATTTTCAAATAATTTTTATCTCTCAAAAATCATCCGCGCCTTAATCTATCCAAAAACCTTTCGATTTTTTGGTTTTGTCTTATTATTAATAAGTTATTAATAAAAAATCAGCTATTCAAGTTTTTTGTTCACTCTTACATTAAAAAAAACAAAAAAAGACAATAGACTATTGTCAATAGTGGTAGTACATGTTACATGTTCCCGAAGCATAAAATTATCTTCATTATCATGATAACTTTAGTACAGCTCTTTACTGCCTTCAATTTGAAATTAAAGCAGTTTATCATCTTATAATGATTAGGAGCAACGAAAATTTCTAGAATTTAATTAATTTTATTTTCCTACATTTTCGCCGAAAACCCATAAAAAATTTCGATTATCGTAAAAAGAACTTTCATAGATCAAGTTAAAAGCCGCTAGAGCCCAAAGTTCAAATTTTTGAGTTTTAAAGTGGAATTTGTTAGCAGAAAAATCAGCAGTTCATACTAAAATTTTGTGGAAAATCAAATAAAAATTTTGATTAACTGCTGATGTTGACTGCTGACAAATTCCACTTTAAAATCTAAAAATTTGAACTTTGGGCTCTAGCGGCTTTTAAATTGATCGCTGAAAGTTTTTTTTACAATAATCGAAATTTTTTATGGGTTTTCGACAAAAATGTAGGAAAATAAAATGAATTAAATTCTATATTTTTGTCGATATTTACCATATGGGCTGGCATAAATGTTTCGTAATTCTGAATGTGAGACTGTGGCGACATTTGAGGACGGAAATCATATGCAGGAGGCATACCCTGGAGAACTAGTGGCGGATATCCTGATGCATAACTATCAGGAGAATTCCCTCGCGCATAAATTGAATTATTATCCATGTGTTGGTTCATCATCGTTGGCTCCTAAAAATATGTTTTATAATTTTTCGATAATAATATCCTTTTCTCAACCTAAGTCCATCTTAAAAATGCTTACTATCTCTATAGCGCGTGTTCGGATCCCACTAATGTTGTCTTAGTGATTGTCTTGAGTATGATTATAGGCAAGGGTGTTTGATATTGAGACCGCCAAAGTTGATCGGTGTGTAATCACTCAGGCAATTACTAAAACAATATCATATATATTGGTCCTTTTAGCACAAAGATTTAAACGCATTTATGTAATAAAAAATAACAATCGACCAGCAATATCTGGCCAGATACAAAATAAACCATTATGTTTATATTATTTGAGCTATTTGTCAGCATAATCTCTTGCATAATTTTTGTTTATTTTCATATTTCGAATCTTGCATTTTTTATTGATAAAAATACTATTTAGAATAATATTTTCTGACCACTAAAGAGCGAATTTTTATTAACAAAGCATATAGGTAATATCTTATATTTTCGTTACCCAATGAATAACAATTTTATCTGTCTATCCATAAGGCTTTCAAGTGAACAGTGTCCACGGTCGTACAAATTTCAATACAACAAAAATATCACATGTAAAAGCTCACATAAAATTTCCAAAAAATTCTTAAATTTTTATTTTAATCATTTAATTATTAATTATTTATGATAAAGTTAATTATACTTGTACGTGTGCCTATGTGGCTTTTTCGCAAATCTGCAAATTTATTACAGGCCGGGTTCAAAAGGGTGGTGCGGGAAAAACATTTGGGCAACGTAAGATACTTTTAACCAAAAATTTATTATTATTAAAATTTTTTATCTTTCAAAGACATGAATTATGATCCAAATCTGAAGAAAATCTATCTCACCGGCATATAAATATTGGAAGGATTTTCATAATTTTGTGCTCTGAATTTTTTCTTGAATTCCTCATTTTTTATCACTGTCTCTTCATCCATGGCCTTTCTAGCATTAGCACCCCTTACTTTTCGTCCATCTACAGATCCGTCAACTGATTCATTACCCGATGGCTGATTAAATTTTGCGTAGGCAAAAGCTATTATAAAAATTAAAATTAAACCTCCTACAATCAACCCTATTATCAGCATAGTAGTAGCACCACCACCAACACAAGAGACTGGAGCAGATCCACCGGAAGCAACCATTTTTGGGATTGACCAGCCATGTTCGAAACAGGTGATCTGAATTTGGGGTTTAAAGTTACTACATGAGTATGAGTCAAATAAGTTGTCCTAACGAAAACCCGTTTCTAAGCTGATTGATGCGATTCTCAAAAAATCAGACATATGTGGTTTTTGGCTGTGAGTTCTTGAATATTTTTCTACATGATGTAGATGAACTAATAACCTAATTAAGGTAGTTTTTAATCAAATTAAACAATTAAGCTCATTTTTATATTCCCCGTTGATTGGCTCGCTCATTTGCCTTGATCAAATTTCCGCTTCATTGGTGCGCTAAATAATATCAGCAAATAAGCGGCGCAAAAATAATCACGTGTTTTATAGACATCTGCAATTTTTTTGATCCTTTTCATTTGTTATTTTGAGGTCAAAAAATAACTGCTCCTTTTCATTAGGACAACTTATTTGACTCTAATAATAATGACTCTTCTAGTAATTATCATTTAGTAATTATTTTTGAAAATGGGTTTTCTAAACTGTTTCAGTTCAAATAAAAAATTGCGGGAAATAAACGAGCTTTATTAAGGAGATTGTGGGTGCAAATTTCTGGAGAGCTGCACTCACAATCACCTTAAATACAATAAATCTTTATTTTTGCGCAACATTCTAAAGTTCAAATTGTTTGAGAAGTTTGTAAAACGAAAGAGCCTATCTTGCAAAATGTTTGTAGTGAGGTATTGTAGTGAGGTATTGGATATACCATTTTCTGAAAGACCCGAAAATAACTCAAAAAAACCGAAAGAAAAAAAATCATGCACTTTTTTCATTTATCTACTTAGTTTTTAAGGGAGTACCCCACGCCATTTAGTGATTTTCACAAAACGTTTTTCTGAGCTGAATAAAAGTTGCTTGAGGTATCATGTTCTAAGACCAAGGAGAAATTTGTCTGAATTTTCGAAAAAAGTGACAAAAGTTTTTTGTATGACGTACCGGTATTTTTACCGGTCCAAAAAGTCATTTTTCGACTTTTATCTGTTCAATTTCATTAGCGATGTATAACATAATTTTCTGATTTTTTTGTGAGCATACCTCAATTGTTAGTTATAAAAAGTTATGCGCTCAGATATTATTTTTTTCCTTAATTGCCTACAATCACTGTAAAGTCCTCAAAATGGCTGTTTTTTGGTACCCTGAGCGCTAGTTCAATTTCATTTGGGAGCAGGCGTAAGCAAATTTTTTCGCGAAAAAAGCACTTTCTTAAATTGAAGCTCGTGATTTTAATGCGTCTCAGTATTTTTGCTATCTATTTGTAGTTATGGTTTTATGCGCAGTCAAAGTTTGCTTCTGAAAAATACAGGTAAAATATTTTCTTGGAAGATTATAATTTTTTTTTTAGTTTTCAACAAATTCATATTTTTAATGAACAGTTAGTTAATTTCACACAGTTAAATGTATGTATCTGTGTCTTTCCTCATAAAACACGTAATTTCTGGTCAAAATAAGCTGAAAATGACGAGTCAATTTAGAAAGATAGGAAATTTTTTTACATCGAATTTTATTTTTTGGAATGAAACGATAACAGAAATGAGAATGAGATTAAAATAGCATTCTCCATGTCTGAGACCGAATATAAGGTCCGTCGATTTTATCAATCTAAGAAAATTCAGAATTTTTTTTCGAAATTAAATTTTTTTATTTTTTTTCAAGATTGAAATCAAAGTGAACTCATGCAACAAATCAGCGTCAACGGATTTCAAACTTTAAAAGTTCAGACAAAGAAGAAATTTATACTGAAAAAATAGGAAATTTTTTACATCGAAAATTTTTTTTTAATTTTTTTGTATGGAAACCGATACCAAAATGAGTAATGCGATAAAAATTAGCTTCTACCATGTCTGGGAGCCGAAATAAAACCCGCGTGGGGTACGTCGATTTATCAATCTAAGAAAATTTCAGAATTTTTTTTTGAAAATTAAAAAATTTTTATTTCCTTTTTTAAGATTGAAATCAAAGTGAACTCATGCAACAAAATCAGCGTCAACGGATTTTAACTTTGAAAGTTACAGACAATAGAAGGAATTTATACTTAGAAAAAATAGGAAATTTTGGAAATTTTTTTACATCGAAAGATTTTTTTTTTAATTTTTTA